>PVKU01001839.1:217862-266481 GCA_004027475.1 Anoura caudifer | reverse complement strand
CCCTCTCCTCCTCCCTGCCTCCCCCCTCCTTTCCTTCCCGGGCAGCCTCCCCCCGCCCTCCCCTCCCTCCCGCTCCCCCTCCATCATCAGTATTCCGCTCCCGTCTCCGCCGCTCTCGGCTGCTCCCGGTCGCTGCCGCACCGTCCCAGGCGGGGGCCGGGGCCGGGGCCGGGGCCTGGGGGGGTGGGGTGGGGGGAGCGCGGCGCCGGCGGCCCGCGGAGGGGGAAGGAAGGAGGGAAGGCTGGAAGGAAGGAAGCGAGGAAAGAAAGAAGGAAAGAAAGGAAGGCGAGAAGGAAGGCGCGCGGCGGGCCGGCGGGCGCCGGGCGGGCGAGCAGGCAGAGCGGCCCCGGGCCCCGGGCCCCGAGCCCCGCGCCCCGCGCCCCGCGCCCCGCAGCGGCAGCGGCGGCGGCGGCTGCCGGAGCCCCCGCCCCATCCCGGAGCCGGGGCGGGGGGCGAGCGCGCGCGCCCCGGGCCGGCCGCAGCCCCGCCCCCCGCGCCTCCCCGCAGCGGGCCCGCACCCCGCGTCCCCGCGCCTCGCTGGGGGGGTCCTCCCCCCGCGGGCCGGGCATGCTGCCCCCCGGAAGGAGCCCCTGTCCTCGCTGTGAGTAGACGCCGAGGGGCGCCGGGCCAGGGCGGGGGGCGGGACCGTGGGGGGCGCGTGGGGGGCCTTCTCTAATTAGGGGACCGCGGTCTCGGGCCTCCTCGGGGATGGGGGGCGGCGGCAGAGGACAGTGGGAGGGGCCTGCCGGGGAGCCCTGGCGCGTGGGGGAGGCAGCGGAGGGGGGGTTCTCCGAGTCGCGCGGGTTCTGCCTGGGGGGGGTCGCGGCTGCCTGGGGACCGGCAGGGGTGGGGGTGCACGTCCCGCCGCTGCGTATCCAGCTGTGAGGTTGAGGATGCAGGCTTGCGGTGGGGGGGGGCTCGCGGGTGTAGGTCTGGGCCCCCCTTTCCGGGGCGGGAGTCCGGGTTCTTCCCCCCATTGCCCCTCCCACCCTCTACACCGCTGCTGCTTGGGGGGGGGCACGCCAGTGATGGGGGGGCGAGGCGGGCACGGGGTTTCCTTGGTGACCGCGCCTGGCAGGAGCGGTTGCCTTGGCAACCGGGGAGAACCGGGGAGTTTGGGAAGTGAGAATGGGAAAGATGGAGGGGGTGACTGGGGAGCGAAACAACCCCCTCCCCAATCTTCAGCCCTTCTTCCTCTGGGCGCCCCCTAACCCCTGCTCGTCAGCAGCCGAACCCTCTTCCCAAGCCCCGCTTCCTTGACCCCATTCTGCTCCAGGGCCTTCTCTCCTTGGGCACGTGTCTCTCCGGGACCGCTACCTTCCTCCCTCCGTCCTTAGCCCTGTCCTCTCGGGGGTCCCCTCCCCCCACTTGCTGCCCTCCAGAGCCTTCCCACCCTCACACCGCTCTTCTGGGACCTTCTGACTGCACCCCATCTTCCCCTCAGGATCCTGTCATCCTCACCGTCTCTGACTCCTCCCCCCCAGATACCTCCCTCCCTTGTCCCTCTCTTCAGGAGACCCCAACTTCAGCCTCTCTCTCCACGCACTCCCCGCCTCCTCTCTGTCCGGGACCCCCTTCTACGACCTTCCTTCACGCAGTGCCCCTGTCCTTGTCTCCTCACCCCGGGGGTCTCCCCAATTCAGACCTCCCGGTGCCAGGGTCCTCGTCCCCGGAATCTCTCCTTCTCCAAACCTCAGCTCCTTCCAACTCCCCATCAGTCCCGGAGCCAGAGGCCCGGGCTCTGTCCAGGGTTCCGCCCACGTTTCCAAGCCCCCTCTTTCCTGGGCTCCTCTCGGGTTGGGGGCCCAGCCAGTCTCTCTCCAGGGCCCGAGTCCCGCGGCCCGGACGCCACCTCGCCCACCCACCCCATCCCCTTCTCCCTGCCACTCCCACCTGACCCTTCGCTCCCCACCCCCACCTCCGCTTCTCCTGCCCTGCTCCCTTCAGCCTCAATCCCGCTCTCCCGAGGAGGATTTCTCGGGGTGGGGAAATCCCCTGGGGAGAACCCAGCTGGGAAGGGGGAGGGGGAGGGAGCCTCAGGGCCGCCCCTCAGCCCCCACCCCGCCCCCTCCCCAGCTGGGAGCTGCAGGCGAGCCTCCGCAGCGCCCCATTGCTATGCGCCTCACATCCCCAGTCCGGGCCGCGCAGCCGCCAGACAGGAGCTCGGGCTCCAGCGGCAGCTGGGAGTAGCCAGAGTCGCTTCCCTCCGCGTCCAGGCAGCCCGGAGCATCCTCTCCCACACCCCCACACTATCCCCCCCAAAAAAAAAAACTCCCTCTTCCAGGACGAGGGCCGGGATCAGCCCCTCCCTCTTCCTGTAGCATCTTCTGTCTCCTCGCTTTTTCTAACCTGCATCTCGCAGCCTCCTCTTCCCTTTCCCACCTTCCTCCTGATCTTCCCTGGGTCCCCTCTAATCCTGGCCACTTGACTGTCCATGTCCCTCGGAATGAGGGACAGAGGCTGGAGCAGCGGAGAGGCCTGAGAGAGACTCTCGGCTGAGGCGGGGAAGGTGGGACTCAGAGAGAGCCGAGGCACTGTGAGAGAGGGGCCCCGCTGACACACACACACAGCCAGACGCACATGGAGTTCCTTAATTTCCAAAAGAAACGGAGAGTAGGGGAGACTGGGCCACACCGTGGGCACACGGAGTGGAGGCGGAGGAGGAGGGAGGGATGGAGGCACAGCGTGTGACGGCCAGAGGGACCCGGATCAGCCACAGGCGCAGGGTAGGAACGAGTGAGAGAGGGACCCAGAGGCAGAGGCGCACACGCTTGCACTCTCAGAGTCGGTCGCTGGCAGCCAGAGACCCCGTGTGACATCAGAGACCCGGTCACACCCGCGGCTGCAGCGCCCAGAGTCAGCCAGGGGCCGGCAGGAAGCCCCGGAGGGCGGTGCGCACACTGAGAGACACAGGCACAGCCCCTCGCCCCGAGGCCTGCAGGAGAGACAAAGGCGGCCCCTCACGGAGAGAGGCGCTGGCCAGAGAGCTGGACTGGGGACCTCACGCTCACAAAGAGACACAAGCGAGAGGCACACAAGGGGGCCTCAGGGCGGCGGTGGTGCAGCCGGGTGCTGCAGATACGGTCGCAAGGCCCAGCGTGAGGGGCGCACGTGTGAGCTGGAGGGGGCACAGCCCCGCCGGACCCCCGCAGCCACCCTCCGTCCCAGCCGGAGGCAGTTGGGAAGTCAGAGCGCTCCCAGAGGGTGTCCTTGCTAGCTGGGAGAACAGCGGAATTAAGACCTTAGGCGTTAAAGCGCCCCTGACACGTTTCTCGAAAGTAGAGCCGAGGCTACGCAGACGGTGCACGCGCGCTCTCGCGCACACGCGGAGGCCGCGCCGAATTCTCAGTCCCTTCCAGGGCGCTGGCTCCGCGCCCCGCCCAGCCGCGGCCCCCACCTCTGTCTGCCCTCCTCCCCACCCCCACCGCTCACCTGTCGTGCCTGCTGGGACCGTCGTCATTTCTCCAGTCTTTCTTCTCTCCCCCACCTCTCTGGGCTGGTATCTGTCCTAAGGCGTCTCCTGGACCTCCTGTCTGTGTGGAGCCTCTCACCTGTGTCCACTCGTCCCACGGGCTGACCCTTCAGCCCGTCCCCCAGCCTGCGCCTTCCTGTCCTCACTCCTCTGTCTTTCTGTCTCCTGCCCCACCTGCCGTGAAACCTGCCTTTGGTTATGCCTAGTTTAGCGGGTTTCTGGCCCTGGGTCACTCTCCCTCACCTCCCGCTGGGTGTCCTCTCCCTTCTGCCCTTCGTACGCTGGCCCCACATCCCTGGGCCTGTCCACTCCTGTCCTGGGGGCCGTGAGTGTGATTCCCCCCAGGGCTCTCAATGGGTTTCATTTGTCACTAACTTTTATCCAATAGATTATCAATTTCACATAAAAATCCATTCTCACCCTGGCTGGTGCAGCTCAGCGGATTGAGCACCGACCTGTGAACCAAAGGGTCACTGGTTTGATTCCTAGTCAGGGCATATGCCTGGGTTGCAGGCCAGGTCCCCCATGGAGGGTGCATGAGAGGCAACCACACACTGATGTTTCTTTCTCTCTCCCTTTCTCCCTCCTTTCCCCTCTGTCTAAAAATAAATAAATAAAATCTTTTAAAAAATCCATTCTCATCACAGGAAAAGAAAACTCTGGGGTGATGGATAAGGAGACCTACAGAGGTGATCACTCACAGGCAGGGAACCTTTGTGTCGTTCTCATGAAACTAATAGAATGTCACGGCCATTATTTCTCCAAAAAAATCCAGATGACCAGTTTTTTAATTTTTTAAAAGATTTTTATTTCTTTATTTTTAGAGAGAGGGGAAGGGAGAGAGAAAGAGAGGGAAACATCAGTGTGTGGTTGCCTCTCGTGCGCCCCCTACTGGGGACCTGGCCTGAAATGTAGGCATGTGCCCTGACTGGGAATCAAACTGGCGACCCTTTGGTTCTCAATCCACTGAGCCACACCAGCCAGGGCAGATTACCAGCTTCTTTTGAAACACCGCCCCCCCCCCAACTCCAGCAGCAGGCCACCAATCCCTCCCCTGCTCTCATTCACTGCCGGGCCCACCTGCCTCACCTGCTGACCCACAGTCGGCTGGGCCTTCCACCTCTGCCGTTTCTCTTCCCCTTCCTGTCTACGTGACACACTTTTTGCCTTATCACTCTTCCCACACTTCTTCCCTGGGTTTCCTTCCAGATTCGCAGCCCCTCTGCCAGGTGTCTCTGACCATCCCTCATCCTCCATCGTCCCCGGTCGGTGTTGCCCTAGCTCCGAGCTGCCCTGGAACTGGGCCCTGCTTTGGGACCAGGCTGCAGAGCACAGGCAAGCGCTCCTCTCATCCCGGCCACCTGATTGGCCATGGCGGGCCCTGCCAGTGTTCCAGAGTGCGCGTTGCATGAAGCCACCATATTGCCACCCGTCCTCTGTGGGTTGGCCACCTGGCCAGCCATGGACCCCACTCATGTCCCCAGTGTGGGTGTGTCAGGTTGCCAGATTGCACACCAGCCACAAGCAGGAGTTGGTGTCCAAATGTGTGGAGTGGAGATGCACCAGGAAGTCCATCTGGCTGTGCGCAGATCTCAAAGGATGGGGGGCGGGCATGGCACTCATATCAGACTGCAGTGATGGCCCGGGACCCTGTTCCAGAGGTCTCACCTCTAGTCGGAGGGCAGAAGATGTCAGGGCTCAGAGCCACTGTCGCCCTGTCAGGTGTAGGGAGCCTGTCCCCACTTTTCTCTGGCAGGGTAGAGAGTAACAAACTCACCTCTCAGGCCAGAAACCCTCCACCCACTGTGGGGAGAAACCCTTTCCCCCGCTTCCCTGTCCCTGAGAGTCGGGTGGCTGTGCCACACAGCCCAGTGGCAGGAAAGTAAACAGAGAATCAGGATGCCCCTTGTTGCCTGGAAACCTACTCACTACTGTTGTCATGGCAGGTGGGGGTGGAGGGGCTGCATGGAGGCCTGGGAGATGGGTTCTCCGGGGCCCTGAACTTTGGGGGGGTTGGAGTCTGTCCTCCCCAAGAGGTCGCTGGGTCCCCAAGAGGGCTGCTGAGGGTGAGAACTGGGTCCTGGTGGGCGAGTGGGGAGCCTGTGTGTGACCCAGATGCTGGGGGGGGGCTGGGGGCAGAGCCACAGCCATACCTGGAATTCCTGTCTTGGCTGTGTCCCCCGGAGCCTCTCAATCCAAGGTCATGCCCAGGGAGCTGAGCTGGGGCCTAGAGCGTTGACACAAAGGTCAGCCCCAGCTCTCTGGGGGTGGGGGGGGACAGACCCCAGGCATGAACACAGAGATGTGTCCCCCTCTGGCCAAGAACCCTTGAATGCGGGGCAGGAGACAGTAATGATGACCTTACATCACTGAGCGCCTCCCAAGAGCCAGGCTGCGCGCCGAACACCCCTCAGGAATCTGTCCATCTATCCATTTACTCCTCCCAGCAGCTCTGCGAGGGAGGCACTGTCATCACCCCTAGTGGGGAAACTGAGGCCCAGAAAAAGGGGACCCTTGCCCAAGACCAGAGGGCTGGAAATGGCAGAGCTGGGGCTGCAAGCCCAGGCCTTCCCCAGAGGCAACCCCCGCTTTCCAGAGGGGAAACTGAGACCCAGAGAAGGAAACATACCAATGCATCAGGCCCTCCGGGGGAGGCAGGAATGTTGCTGATTACAACAATTAGACGGTTAATAAGAGCAGACTAGTTAATAACAGCAGACTCAGGGAGGACTGGCCTTTCAAAGAGACACAGGAGTTGCTGCAACCCAGAGGCTCCGGCCTCTCACTCCTGAGGCTCTCAGCTCCCGAGGGGAAAGGGCCTCCCCACCCAACTCTCACAGTGGACTTTGCACACCCAGGTTGGAAGAAGGGGGTCTAATCCATGTCTGGCTTTGGGGAGAGGCAAAGACTCTAAGGGACCCCCAACCTGTGATGAATGAGCAGTTTTGATTCAGCCGGAAAAGCTGGAATTATGCTTGGACGAAGGGGGCAGAGTCACAGAATGAGGAAAAGGTTTGTTCTTCCAGGCCAGTGAGAATAAACGGCAACTTTTCATATTGCTGTCCTTCAGTGCCCAGCACCAAGCATGTCCTACAAACCCCCATCCCCTAGCTGGGTGTCATCACCTGCACAGACAGAGCCTAGGGCGCAGCAGGGGGACCCCAGGGAGAGCCAGAGTGCCAACCCAGGATTTGCTGGCTGCGATCTCTCTCCACCTCTTGGAGAGCCCTTGCGCACAGTTATCGAATAATCTCACAGAGAGCTTTCTCTGCGCCGGGCACTGCACGCCGCCCAGCTCCGGGAGTGGACCACCAAAGCCCTACCACGCTAGGAGGTAGATGGGCTATTTTCCCAATTTTACAGATGAGCAAATGGAAGCCCTGAGAGGCGATGTCCCCTATCCAAGACCATACAGCTAGTCATCATGGCAGTTGAGGTTCTGACCCAGTCTGGCCCATCCTTACACAGAGCAGGGTGGGAGGGTGGAGGGAAGGTCCTTATTCCTCCTGAAGACCCTCGGCCCCTCGCTCTTCACCCCACCAAGACCCACCAGCTCAGCACCTGCGTTTGCACAAGGCCCCCAGGCTGGCTCCAGCTGATGTTGCCAACTTTTCATTACTTGTAGTAGTATCCTCCCCTCCTTTAAAAAAAAAAAAAAAAAAGATTTTATTTATTTATTTTTAGAGAAAGGGGAAGAGAGGGAGGAAGAAAGGGAGGGAAACATCAGCGTGTGAGAGAAACATCCATAGATTGCCTCTCTCACGCAACCAGGGACCCAGCCAAAACCCAGTCCAGTGCCCTGACTGGGAATTGAACTGGCGACCTTTTGCTGTGCAGGATGATTCTCAACCAACTGAGCCAAGCCAGTCAGGGCAGTAGTACCCACTTTTTTTTTTTAAAGATAAAATAGTAGCACTCCCCGTGAGACAGACAACGGGTTGCAGCATTGGCCTTCCAGGAGACGGCAGGGGCAAAAAGGAGCAGAAGGAGCAAGGGAGGCTGGAATCAAGCTGGCTCACACCCTGCCCTCCCAGCCTGCAAACTCAGCCTCAGGCACCCCTGCAGAAGCCTTGGCAATGACCTCTGTTTTGAAAATCACCAATACCAGGCCGGGCCCTGTGTCACACTCACACCCAGATAGACTCAGTGCAGGGGTGTTAAGCTGCCCCCACCTCCCAGAGTCGCACAGCGTGCAGGGAACCAGGAGGATTGGCCTCAGTCTCTAGCCTCTTGGGCCTGGGTGTTCCTGGGTACTGCCTGGACCTCGCCCTGCCTCAGTGGGACCTTCTGGAAACGGAGAACACGGCTCACTCAGCATCTCCCATGACATGGCATGTCACACTCAGTAAAGTTCCAGTCTCCGGCTTTGATGTGACAGCCCCACATGGTACCTGGGCGGGTGTCACAGCAGGGGCCTGAGCTGGGGGGACTCGGGCAGAAGCTGGTTCTGCTGGGACACGGTTACCAGTGATTAGACCCACGCTGTCTGACAGAGTAACCACGAGAGCCACGGCCACGTGTGGCCATTCACATCTAGACGAGTTTCAACTAAATGAACAATTCAGCCCCTCAGTCACATTCGCCAGGGGTGGGTGGGGGCAAGAGCGCGGCAGCCGCACTCGCTTGGTGGCCTGCCATACCGGACAGTGGGTGGCAGCGAGCGCGACAGACACCGGGACACCTGCACGTGAGGAGTAAACAGCCATGCCCTCAGGCCTTCCTGCCTCCCGGACCCCTGCCCTCCCTGCCCTGGCTCGTTTGGCGCCTGTTATTAATTCCCATTTCTCAAGAGAGGAAATGGAGGGACCACCAGGGACTGTCACCAGGTCCTGCTTTGCAAAGTAGGAGGTGGGAGCCCGGGATGGTGGGGGTCAGATGGACTCGTGTATCCTTCCGCCACTTCTGCCCCAGCCTCTCCCTGGAAGGGCCCGGCCCCTCCTGCTCCCTCACCTCCCACAGCTCTGCCCTCTGCTAAGTTCTGCTTTCGCTGTCACTTTTCACAGGTTCCCTCCCCTCCATCCCCATGGTCCCCACGGCCCCAGCCACAGGCGCATCCTCATCCCAGGACCCTTGACCCAGCTCCTCCCCAGCCTCCAGCCCATTCGTGGGGGTCTTTCCAACCCGGAGCCGACCCTGCCCTCCTCATCCCAGCCCCCACATCCCTGCCTCTGAGCCCACTGTGCAGGTAGACGTCTGTGCCTGAGCCCGACTCCACGGGGCTCCCGGACTCCCACCTGCCTCCCCAGCCAGCGGGCTTGGGCGCAGGTGCGCCCATCCGCCTCGCATAGATCCTTCAGAGCTCAGCCTCGCCGCTGTCACTACCCCCGGGCCAGGGGCAGTACCCATCCGAAACAGTCCAGCCCCACCACCCATGCTTAGTCTTTGAATGTTACCCACGGGGTCCACTAACTCCCTGGAGACAAAACGAAACAAAACAGGACTCATTGACCCCATGCATGGGGTGCTGGCAGGGGACCTGGCAGAAGGGGGCGCTGGCTCGCTCATTCTTTGTTCGGCGAGTATTGACTTGGGGGCTCTAGGACCTGAAGACCAGCAGCGAACAGGCCACACAAAACGCACTGCCCTGGGTACTCCCATTCTAGTGGGGAGACAGACAATAAGCAGAGAACGTGTCATTGTCCATCAGGTAATGCCAGGCCATAATAGGAAAGCTGTAAAGAAAAAGAAAAAAAAAGCAACCCTGGCTGGTGTGGCTCAGTAGACTGAGCATGGGCCTACAAAGCAGAGGGTCACCGGTTCAATTCCCAGTCAGGGCACATGCCCGGGTTGCAGGCCAGGTCCCCAGTAGGGGGGGCACATTCGAGGCAACCACACATTGGTGTTTCTCTTCCTCTCTTTCTCCCTCCTTTCTCCTCTCTCTAAAAAGAAATTAAATCCTTGCAATGTCTGCAAACAGTAGCATCCTTGGTAGTGTACGCAGCCTGTTGCTAGTATGGGTTGCCTTAAGGGACCTTGGATACAGCCCTTTAAAAGGAGGGAGAGAGAGAGAGAGAGAGAGAGAGAGAGAGAGAGAGAGAGAGAGAAGAAAGAAAATCTTAAAAAAGAAAAAGAAGTGTAAGAGGTGGGGCGGAGACAAAGAAGCCCTCTCCACCTTGGCATTGCAACAAAGAGAGAGCCTGTAGACCCAAGAAGGACCACTCAGGGCAGAGGGGGCAGCAGGAGCAAAGGCCCTGGGGTGGGAATGTGCCCGAGGTGTGGGAGGAGCCTCAGAGGCCCTGTGGTCAGAGCCACTCAGTAAATACTGGTTAAATGAACACTGAAAGACCAAATAAATGACAGTCGGTGCCTCCAAGCAAGCGGGCAGTTGAGGAAGACTAGATAACCCCATGCCTCCGAGCAAGCCACTCCTCCCCAGCTCCACGTGGGCCCTTGGGAAGCCCTGCCCTGCTGCCTAGAGGCCGGCAGCCCTGCGCCCTCAGCAGCCGCTAGGAGGGGCCCTGGGCAGCCCTTTTCCCAGGGTTCTTCTATCGCGAACGTTAGGGGCCTGTCGATTCTCAGGGCTTTGGGGTTACTTTTATTTTAAGAGCGTTTAGGACACCAGCTGGCTCAGAGGGACTCACATGTGAAGTTGTTTCATCCATCCCTGAAGCCTGAGCTGCTCATACCCTCCCCCGCCCCCCCCCCCGCCCCCTTAGCAGCTCAGGGCCTTGCCCATGCGACAGGCATAGAGAGAAGTGTTCGGCTCTCCCTGGCTTTGATGTCTCACCTCCCTCCTGGCTCCGGGCTCCACTTCCGCCACAGTCCCTCACAGTTGGGAAGTTCTTCTTTAGATCTCACCTCCATCCCTCTTGCTGCGAAGCCAGTCAATTTCCTATCTTTTCTCTCACCTCCTGAACTTCCCCCAGAAAAAAATGAATATGCCTGACAAGAATGCCCTCTGCCTCCCTTTTCTCCTCGCCCCACCTCCCCTGGGCCACCCAAATTTCCCATCTGCCATCGGCCTGAATCCTCTCAGGCACAGCGCCCAAAGACCTCAGTGCTCAGGCTGGAGAGGACAGCAGACCTCAGCCACACATCACCAGTGCTGAAGCCTTCACACCGCTGCCTTCCCTGGATCTCAGCTCACTCCCTGGCCCCCTGACACACACACTCTCTCTGTCTCCTGCCTCTGTCGGCCCCTTTCTGCCTTTCACACCTCTTCTCTCTTCAGGGCCTCTTGCACCTGTGTCTCACACGCGGTGCAGTGGACAACAGGTGTGCAGGGCGTTGGGTTAGAGAGGCACCGTGGCAGCCTGACCAAGTTCCGGGCCTTGGGCCCCAATCCCAGCTGTCTCCTACAGGCTGTGTGACCCTCGGCCAATGCCTTCAGGCCTCTGGATCTGCCTCTCCATCTGTGAAATGGATGCAAGAACAGTCCCTTTGTCCCTGGGACCTGGAGGGAAGCCAGCGGCCCAAGGTGTGGGCTGTGATTAGCATGGCCCTGGGCACACGGCAGGTGTTCGGTAACTGCTTCCTGTCACTACTAGGAGGCGTGGCCAGTGGAAGGGTCACAGAAGGCAGGTCACAGAGCCTCCACCAGCAGGGTATGGGGCAGGGGCGAAGTTGTCATATGCTCTGCAGTGGGGGTGAAGGCAGGGGGTTCTGGTGGGATAGGTCTTGTTCTACATGACCCACAGGGGACCTCAGTGGGACTGTCATTAAGCTTGGGGATCTCTGGAGCCCCTTTGGTAAGGCTGACCAGGAGGGGCCATTCCTAGCTGTGTTGGCCTCACCTTTGTGCCTCAGCTTCCCAATCCGGGGAATGGGCAGGTGGGGGACCACAGAACGGAGCCTGGTGGGTGCCAGGTGTGCAGCAGATGTTTCGCGATTGGCAGTGGTGTTATTCGAGGTGTTATACAAGTCAGGTGTGCATGGGGTGCCTGGCTTTGGGAACACACTCAGAAGAGGAGGGGTGGAGCTCACTCAAGTGGTATCGAAAAGGCAGCTCTCTGCAGGGCATGGCATTTAGTGGGGTGCACCTGCAATTTGGGATCTAGGGCACACTAGCCGAAACCAAGCAAGCCAGGTGGCACCATGGTCTGGGCTGGAGGCAGCTGTGTCTGTAGCCTATGGACATGCTGCCTCTGCCAGGCAGCCCTCCTGGCCTGGGAAGTGACCTCAGACTCGGGGGACATCTGAGGCATGAGCCCCAGGTGGGCAGCTGCTGGTGTGTGTCCTGCTTGAGTGTGCAGAGCCAGGGATGTGGGGTTGGCCATGCCTCAATGTGACTCTGTGAAGCATGTAGTGTAACAGGAGAAACACAGACTAACAGCTATGACACCTTATCTGTTCAGTCCTGATGGTGACTGAGCACCTCCCATGTGCCGTGGGCGCTGGGACCACACAAAACAGATGCAGCCCCTGCCCTTGGGGAGCTCACGCTCCAGGGTACGGGCTCACGAGAGGTCGACGGTGAAAAAAACATTATACAAAAAAACAAAGCAGAGAAGGTTCCAGAAGAGGTGGTGGTGGTGCTGAAGGGGGGACTATGTGCCGTGAGATGGTCACGATGGCCTCACTGTGAAGGTGACATTGCAGCAAAAGCTCAAGAGAAGACAGGGACAACTGGGGCTGAGGGAAGGGCACGTGCAAAGGCCCTGAGGTAGCCAGACGTGTGCACAGCCCGTCCTGGAACCAGGAAGAGGCTGCAGGGCAAGCAGAGGGGCTGGGCAGCAGCAGAAGTCAGAGCAGAGGCCCAGGCTTGGGAGAGGGGCCTCTGCCCCTGACACCTAGCTAGACAGTCGGTTGGAGCAGGAGAGGCTGCTGAGCAGAGGAGGGCAGGATCTGGCAGGACCCTCTGGCTGCTGTGGGAACAGACTGGGAGGGAGACGAGGGTGGAAGTGGGGAGACTCATGAGGAGGCTCCCCTGATCACTGCAGGGAGATGACAGCAGGCCAGGGCAATGAGGGGTCCACATGGCTTGTAAAGGCACAGCCACTTACTGAGCACTTAGCCAGTCGGCCCTCATCGCCCCAATGAGATAGCCACTATCGTTACCCTGGTTCACAGCGTCTTTCTGCAGCCCAGAAACACGAAGGCCCTGGCCTGAGGCCGCACAGCAAGCACACCACTGGCCCAGTGCTCCTGCCCAGCCCTGGCACTGAGCGGTGCTCTCTCTTCTTGCTTCTCCTCTTTTGTGGCCCATGGCTGTCCTGGGCTCCAAGTGTGGAGGTAGCATTTGCCAGCACCTACACCAGTGTGTGCATATAAGATTTGATGGATGGACAGATGGACAAATGGAGGAGTCAAATGTGCAAATGCAGCCTCGCTGCCCATTTTGCAGAAATGTACCAGGAGGTGGCTGCCAGGGCATGGCTGAGGTCCAGGGGAGAGAGAGCGCAAGTGGGGGTGGGTTTCTTCGGGCATGAACTGTCGGCTGAAGGACTGGGCCTGTGGGATGTGGGTCCCAGTGTGCTGGTATAGCAGGGCTGAGGGGTGGAGTGAAGAGCTGTGCAGTGTGGTGGGGGGCTTTTGGGGCCCCTCGGGTCCTGGAGGGGGTGCCTGCAGGGGAGCCTGCCTAGGTCGTCTGCCCTGGGGCTGGGGGGCAGGTGCAGGACCGGTGCCTGTGGCCTGGCGGTGGGAGGGGCGGTCAGCCTGGTTCTGCAGCCCATGAGGCAGCCTGTGCCACGAGGCCAGGCTTGGCAGTGCCCAGGCCCCCTCCCTGGGCAGCCCAGCCGGCAGCATCCTCCCCCTCCTCCCCTCCTTCCCCGACCTTCCCTGCTGCCCAGAACCAATGGGTTAATTAGATAACGGAGCCTTTGATTAGCGGGGGAGGGGGAGGCCTCTGGGCACCGGGAAGGGGGGCGAGGAGGAGGGAGGAGAGGCACCCTCCCCTTTCAGAAGGAGAAAAAGGCGGAGGGAGGGGTGAGAGGGAGGGAGCGGAGGCTCCGCTTGGCTCTGCACTGCCGTGTGACTAGAAATTGTAATCGCGGAGAAAGAGAGAGAGAGAGAGAGAGACAGACAGACAGAGCCTGGCCGAGAGAGACCAAGACAGACGGATAGACAGACGGACGGAAAATCTGACGGAGACAGGCTTCCTGAAGACGAGAGGGTGATGGGGACCGAGCGAGAGTGAGGAGGAGATGGAGGAGAAGGAGAGAGGGACCCCAGTGGCCCCAGGGGAGGCCCAGCAGTGAGGGGACAGCAAGACAGGGCTTGAGGCCTGAGGAAGGGACGGACCAGAGGCCGAGGGGCTGAGAGAGAGAAGGGGCCCCGGGTCGGCGGCGGGTGGGTGCAGAGGAGAGAGTCTGTGGCGGTGGGGAACAGTGGAGGTAGAGGTGGGGGAAGGGGCAGGGACGAGAGGAGGCAAACAGGGAGGGGAGGAGGAGAGGGCTGCTGCAGTGGCCTACGACAGCTGCCCCCCGGGGGTGGGAAGGGTGACGGGAGACAAGGGGGGGGCGCGGGGAGACCCAAGAAGCCCCTGCGCCCCCCCCAGCACGACCTCGACAGAACCCAGAGAGCTGGGGAGGCAGAGCCTGGCAGCGGCTGGAGGCATGTGGAGGGGGGGGCCTGGGGTGCAGGCAGAGGCCCAGTGGAAGCCGAGCCACCAGGGTGAGTGTCCCTTCTGTGGGAGGGGACAAGGACGGAGTTGGCGAGGGTGCAGGAGGGAAGGGAGGAGGCCCAGCCTCCCTTGCAGAAGTGGTGATGGGGGGCGGGGGGGGGTGGCGTATGTGGGCTGGTGGCAGGAGAGATGGGGACAGATGAGGAGGAAGAGACACAGCGGCCAGCAGGGACCTGGGGTGCAGCGTCCTGGCCGGTGGGTCCCCGAGCCTCCAATTCTGGCCCCATCAGGCTGCACCAGTCCCTTGGTTTAGAGGGTGTGGGCTGGGTCCTCCCCAGTCTTAGGAGGTGGGAGTGAGGCTGTGGGCTCAGCACAAGGACAGAGCCTTACCTCCTGTCACACTGGGGAAGGGAAGGAAGACCCCTCCGCCCTCTCCTCAGATAGAAGCTCCCCCGGCCCCCGGCCCTGCAGGCAGAAAAATGAGTTTGGGATACAAACAGAATTACCAACCCTCTCTCTGTCCGTCCCTCTGTCTCCCTCTGTCTGTCTCTCTATCCTTCTCTCTCATTTCTGTCAGTCTGTCCCTCTATCTCTCCCTCTATCTGCCTCCATCTACCGCTCACTCGCACACACGCACTCAGGCACACAGACACACACACACACGCATTTTCATCTGAGTCAAAATGATCTGGGAAACTGCAGGAGGGCGAACGCGTGCAGTTGCGCAAGTGCACGGGGCCTGTGTCCGAGGGTCCGAGCGGCCGTGTGAGGGCGTGCCCCTGTCGCAGCTGGCAGCCCCAGTGTGCGGACAGCTCCTGGGGACTCTCAGGTCTCCGCTCGGCGTGGTGGAGCAGGGTTCACCGGCATGGGTGCACCGGTGCGTCCCGGGCACCGCTTGCACAGGGCCTGGGAGCCAGAGGGTGGCCCTGGGGCCACAGCCCCTCTGCCCTCTCGGCCCACTGCAGGGCCCCATGCCCTGGGACAGCCGCTTTCTGTCCTGGGGCCTCGGTGTCCTCATCTGTGAGCTGGGCCCCTAACCACTGCCTCCTATGGCTAGCACGAGGCTTCCTTCTGTGAGACTGCGTGTGTTCGGAGAAAAGCCTTGCTCCTGAAGTCCCGAGCAGTCTTCCTTATTGTTACTATTAGCTTGTAGCTTGTTGTTACTATTACTGTTAGCTTATAACAATGGTGGTTATTGTTACTATCAGCTTATCCTCCTGTGGAAATGGGGGTGGGAAGGCCTGACCCCACACTGCCCTCCCCCCTCCCATAGCTCAGGCACAGGATCCCGGGCCCCCACCTCGGGCCTTTCAGTTGCCCCGAATCTGGGCCTACAGACCCTGTCACTCCAGGGCAGCCTGGGCCCCCTCATCACCCCCCACTCCCTCCCAGCCTCACTAGTCACACCCCCTCACCTCCGCAGTTGCCTGGCTGGCACCTCATGTTCCTTCAGGTTCCTCTGTGCGTCTAACTCCAATCCCTGCACCTGCCGTGAGGCCCCGGGGCCTGGACTGGTTGAGGAGGCTGGGGCTGGGGCCAGTGCGTGGCTGGGCTAGTGCGATGGAGGGTGTGCAGGCAGGCGCTAGGGAGCTCAGCCTCCTTGCAAACGCTCCAGGAGGGAGAAGTGAGGGGAGGGGACAGGACAGGAGGCTGGAGTCAGCTCCCAGAGGCTCACACGGCTGACCAGCGGGTCAGGACGGGTGCTGTGCTGGGAGCCAGAACCCCACCCAGACTCCCTCCCCGACGCTCCACCCTTCTTCTGTCACCTTTGTCTCGTCTGTCTCTCCCTCCATCTCTGCCTACTTACCCACCTTTTTAAAAACATGCCAAGAACTAAGTGTTGAATCTGGCTGACTTCGCCTCTGACAGGCCACGTGACCTTGGGCAAGCACGCCCTCCGGCCCAGCCTCAGTTTTCGGCTCTGTGAAATGGGCGTAAAGTCTTCCCAGTGGGGAGAGGATGAGATGAGAGGAGGTCAGGGAAGTAACAGCCAAGAGCTCGGGGCTGGGGAGCAGATGGGCCACACGGGCTCCCCTGAACCTCACCGAGCCTCTCCTTCTTTCTCCCTGACAGCCCCCCGGCGCCCGCGCGGAGCATGAACATTGAGGATGGCGTGTGCCCGCGGCTCCCCGTGCCCCCCACTGCCGCCCAGTAGGATGTCCTGGCCCCATGGGGCCCTGCTCTTCCTCTGGCTCTTCTCCCCACCCCTGGGGGCCGGCGGGGGCGGCGTGGCCTTGACCCTGGCTGCTGGAGGGGGCTCTCCGCCAGCCACCTCCTGCCCCGCAGCCTGCTCCTGCAGCAACCAGGCCAGCCGGGTGATCTGCACACGGAGAGAGCTGGCCGAGGTCCCGGCCAGCATCCCTGTCAACACTCGGTACCTGAACCTGCAGGAGAACGGCATCCAGGTGAGCCCCCTGGGACAGCCAGCGGCAGGGCGGGCACGGGTGGTGGCCTGTCCCTCCTCCCTGAGTGGGTAAGGGCCTCCTGAGCCACCCCACCTGCTCTTCACGTCTGCCCCTGGGCACTTCCGAGATGCTGTCTGTATCCTGCTAAGTAGAGCTGAGGCTGTCTGGGTTTTCTCAGGCACAAGGCTCCCTGTCTCTGCACCAGCAAGTCGGGGCCCAGGGCAGAACCACCTGCCCACCTCCCACAGCGGGGCAGGCAAACGCCCAATCAACGGGGCCAGCCCTGGGGTCACAGGTCAAGCTAGAGCCTCCCTTCCACGGGGTCTCTGTGCCATGCGTCCCACCTGCTGAGGGGCTTTAGGCCAGCGATGGAGTCTGTGTCTCTATGTTTTCATCTGAGAAAGGGGATGACAGTCCCTGCCCGAGGGGCTGGTGATGGGTTTCGCGTACTTGTCAAGGGTTCAGAGTCATCCTGGTACCTGGTGAACCCCTCTCTGCTGCCTGTGCGCAGCTCATGCCCCCGCTTCCTTCTGGGAACCGGTGTGAATCGTGCATCTGAGATGCTGAGCCCCGGGGCAGCTGCTACCTGATCAACTGTGAGGCTGACTCAGACGCGCCCTGGCTGAGGCTGTAGGGCAGAGCTGTGCCTGTTGAAAGCTGGTCCTCTCCTCCACTCGTCTGGTGTTCGGGGCCCGGCCTCCAGGGTGGGGGTGGGGCGTCCACCACACTGTAGGGGTTGAGTGATCCCTCTGTACTAGGGGCCAGTCACCCCCGCCCCCAGTCCCCAAAACATCTCCAAATATTGTCTGATATTGCAGTGACTCACCCCTGATTGAGGTCCCACTGTTTCAAAGGCGTTGGTCAGTCCCCTGTCCCCATGAGTCCCCTCCAGCCCCAGCCTGTAGAGCCAGGAAGAAGGGGGCCCCAGACCCCAGAGCTGCCATTGCCTCCTCTACCACATGTACTGGCCTGTCCCTCCAGGGCGGGGCAGGGGGGCTCTCAGGCCGCCATCTGCCTGTCCTGGGGAGCCTGGGACCAGAGCTGTTAGGGGGAACAGTGCCAAGGGACCGCCAAAGGCAAAAAGGCTGTTCCTTCCTGGGTGGCTGTGGGGCCAGGACCAGTGAAGCCAGCATCACAGTCCAGGGACAGCAGGGCCTTGTCACATTGCTGGCCCCTGTTCCTGCAGGGCCTCCTGTGTCCTCTGGCTTGAGGCCACCCCACCCGTCACCACCTCCAACAGGGTGCCTCTGAGTCCACCCCAGTCCCTCCAGCTGCAGTCCCAGCCGACCCAACCATGGCTCCCTTAAGGGGCGACACTCTGCACTTCCTTGTCACCATGCACCTGCCCACCCACCCCCATCCTCCATCCATCCATCCTCCATCTATGCACAGGACGGCCAGCAGATGCTGCCTGTTCTGGGGATGGCCGAGGTCCACGCAGCCCTTCCCTGCCCCTGCCGGGCTTCCATTCGAGGAGGGAAGAAGCAATAAAGAAACAAACAGGGTACAGTTCAGGTGGGGACACTGTGTAAGAGAAATGGAAGCGGAAGCTGGCCTGGTATGAGAGCCTCAGGCTGCGGCTGGGAGAAGCTGCTGCATCCACCACAGCCCCTAGCCGTGGCCCCTTTTCTCTCTGGGGGAGGTGGGGGGCTCCATGAACAAGTCAGCCCCACAGAGCGCCTGGTGCCAGCCCACTCTCAGCACTGCCCACAGATCCACCGAGGACACCAGTGGCTAATAGTGACCACGCAGCTCCCCGGGGCCTCCCCAGCCCCAAACCCCTTCATTGCCTGGCCCGTTCTCCCAGCAGCCGTGGAGTGGTGCTCAGAAACACAAGCCTCCCTCTGCCCCCTGATGAAAACCCTCTGAGGAACGAAGTTCAGGCTCCTTTCTGCTCTCACCAAGTCCCCGGAGCTGGGCCTGGCCGCCAGCCTCTCCAGCTGACACTGGCCACTCTTCCAGTGAGAAATGAGTTGCCTGAACGAGCCTGTCTTTGGCCCAGGTCCCCCAGGCGAGCCCCCCTCACCGCCAACCCCAGACTCCCCAGCCCTTGCCCTAAATTTGTCTGTTAAATGTCTCCTGGTTGCCTTGTGTGTGGGAGGCAGTGTCCTGGGCCCTCAGGACACCTCAGTGACCAAAACCGGCAGCCAGCCCTGCCCTCGCTAAGCCCATGTTGGAAATGCAGGAGGAGTCAGCAGCGTGTGCGCGCTAAAGGGCATGGGAAAAGGAACTGGGGGGATGGGTGGTGGGTGCAGCTTTGAAGACAGGGAGGTCAGGGTGGCCTCTTGGAGAAGGTGCCATTTGAGCACACGTGTAGGGAAGGTCAGCAGGGAGCCTGCGAACATCTGGGGAAGGGCATTGCAGGCAATGGGCCGCCAGGCAGTGGAGAGGGGACAACAGGGGTGACTGCTGGGTCTTGCAGTCACGGTGAGGAGGTGGGCTCTTCTCTGAATGAGCTGGCAGCCAGGGGTGGCTCCAGGCAGGGGACAGGCGTGCTCTGACTCGGGTGCGTCTGCGGTGCTGGGTGTCACCTGCAGGGGTCAGTGGGATAGCTGGCAGGCTGGTGCAGAGTTCAGGACAGCTGCAGTGGCTCAGACAGGCTGGTGGGGGCAGGTGGTGACAAGTGGACAGATCCTGGGTCTGTTTTGCAGGTGGACATGACAGAGTTTTCCTGCAGAGGGGGTGTGGGGCAGAGGAGGACAGACAGGATCACTCTGAGGTCCTAGGTCTGTGCTGGTCACTCTGGTTGGACCTGTTTGCTCACGTGTCTGTCACCCTATCTGCAGGCCACTGGCCTGCAAACGTTTTAGAGCCACATCCCTGCCAGAACACACAAGTGGCCCCGCGGACAAACGCACATTTGCGTTTAGTCACGTTCTGTCTCCTGCAGCCATGCACTGTGGACATGAACAAGCAGAAATGGACTCTGGTATTTTGGGGTTTTCTCTAAAGATTTTATTTATGTATTTTTAGAGAGGGGAAGGGATGGAGAGAAAGATCAATGTGTGGTTGCCTCTTGTGAGCCCCCTTCTGGGGACCGAAGCCCACAACCCAGGCATGTGCCCTGACTGGGAATCGAACAGGCAACGCTTCGGTTTGCAGGCTGGCGCTCAATCCACCCAGCTACACCAGCCAGGGTGAAATGGACTCTGTTAAAGGGTCAAAATCCCAACACTTTCCTTTCTCACCCTGGGACTCCTGCACTCCAACTCTGGAGACCACCACCCCTCCTCCCCACTCTGCACGTTCCCCAAGGGCAGGGGTGTCCCGTCTACAAGAGTGGGTACTGAGCATGAGCAGTGGAGTTGGCCTCCTCAATGGGCACCTTGCAGGTGGTGCAAGTGGGACCATCTCGGGAGCTGTTAAAGGCACCTTAAAAAATAATAGCCTTTTCATTATCCAAATAAAAAAATGTAAAAATCACCCCTAGTCCCACCATCTAGATATAAATAACTACTGCTTACATCTTGTTTTCCAGCCTTCCTGGCTCTTTTCTGTGCTTCTGTAAATGTGTTTTTAAATTATCGATTACAGAATGAATACAAATTAATTCAGAAACAGAAAATATACCTCCAGCGAAAACACGGGGGTGAAAGCCAAGTGCCGCCCACAGCCACAGGTGGCGCTCTCCACGCATGTCGTCGGGGTGTACACAGCAGGATCAGGTTCCTTTCCTCTTTCCTCCAGGAAAAAATGAAATCACACTGTTTTATGCTGGTTTGCCACTGGTTTTTAAAGCTAAGAGCTTGCCCTAGCTGGTGTAGCTCAGTGGATTGAGTAAGCACAGGCTGGGAACCAAAGGGTCGCAGGTTTGATTCCCAGTCAGAGCACATGCCTGGATTGTAGGCCGGGTCCCCAGCAGGGGGCGTGCGAGACGCAACCGCACATTGATGTTTCTCTCCTCTTTCTCCCTCCCTTCCCTTCTCTCTAAAAATAAATAAATAAAATCTTTTAAAAAATAATAAACATAGGAGCTTAACGATGAACATCTTTCAACCCGACACTAAGTGTCTATCTCCAATGTCAATTTTGGCGGCAGTGTAAGGACTTTGGCGTGTGGGCGTCCGTGTCCCTTCTTGTGCCCCTAGGGTCGCGGATATAAACAACATCGCAGCGAACATCCTTGCGCTGTTCTTCCTGATGTTCATTCTGGGCGGCTGCCCTTGGGATAAATTCCTGGCAGTGGAACTGCAGGGTCAGAGGGAAGGTCAGAGAGGCGCTGCCCTGTGAGCTCTGTGTGTCCTCACTCGAGTGCTGTCCTCCCTCTCCCGGTGGCCCGGACCTCCCCAAATGCGCACGCACCACGCGCATGCGCGCGCGCACCTGACGCCTGGCCTCGAAGTTCAGTCGAGATGGTCTGGCGATTCCACCGCTTCCCTTGTCCTTAGTCACTTGCTTGTCACCTGACTCCTGCATCCACTGTCACCTCCACGACGACGGGGGCGGTGCCCGCTCCCTGCTGTCTCAGCACCTAGAGCAGAGCCTGGCGCCCCCTAGGTGCGCTCAGCAGACTTTTGTGCATGAAGGGAAGGAAGGCCAGCTCCTGAACTCCTGCCCCAAGGGACTGGGAGAGAGGGGAACCATGTGTCAGCCAGCAGGCGGCAAGTCCCTGCAGTGCTGTGAGAAGGGGGGTGCCCGGGGTCCCCTTTGCCTGTTCCCAGTCTCCTGTCCTGGGAAGCGGTGAGGACCGAGGGCCACACCGGGAGTGTGGGGGACTCCAAAGTGCACCGAGCGGTTTGGGGAGAGTTAAAACGCCCTTCTGTAACGTGACAGGGGCTTCAGGTGTGGAGGTGGGGGTTTGAAGGCTGCAAGGGGCATAATAATTTTTTGAAACAAATTGACAGTCTCCCGTGGGGCCCTTAATTCTGTCTGCGATTAGACAGGGTGTGCAAGCCCAGGGCCTATAAAGACGTCTTCTAAGGCCGAGGCCTGGGGACGCGCCTTCTCGCGGCCTCAGAGCCACGGGCCGTCTTGCTCAAAGCGGCCTGGAGAAGCGCGGGTGGGTCCGGGCGCGGACTGGGGAAGCACCTGTGGCCGGGCAGACCTGGTGCCACCCCCTGCCCCTGTCCTGGTGGGGCTAGGGGAAAGCTCACCAGCCTCTTGGCTCTGCTTCTGCGCCTCGGTGAGGCCCCTTGCTCCGGGCTCCTTCCCCCTCCACTGCCCACGTGCCTGCTCTGGTCCCCTCCTCCCCACAGCCAACCAGCCTCCTGTGTTTACTGTGGATCTTTCTGCTTGTGTGTGTTGTGGAAAATGCTTATTGTTGCTTTGTGTGCGTGCATTTTTAATGTATGTAAATGAAGCTGTGTTATAGATGGCTTGCTTGTCTCACTGTTTTCACTCTGCCTGGGTTAAGTGCTCGCCACGTGGCAGCTGCTGCGGCTGCGCGGACACGCATGCGCGAGGACATGTCTCCTCTGTCGCTTTGCTGCAGAATTCCCTTTGATGGGCGCCCCTCATGTCCTCCCCCCCACACCCTCAACCTCAGCTAGGGCAGACACCCCTGGGAGACTTCAGGCTGCCCCCACCACAGATCCCCTCCCTCGGGACCCCTTTGGGCATTCATGATAATGTCTTAGAATGTGCAGCAGGGGTTTTGGTTACTCAGAGGACATGCACTTAACCTAACAAATTACCGATCCACGAGGCCTGTAGCGGGCTGCTAGGAGTCCCTCGGGGTCCCGCTGAGGTCATGTGCACCATGCGTGGCTCTGGGCGAAGAGGGCGCTTCAGTCCAAAGAAAGCAATCGACGCATTCCAAGGAGACACCCAGGAGCACAGCAGAGTCAGGTTGAAGGCCGCGGCCCCACAGCCGCGGGGCTGCCTGATGTCCCGGGCATGGAAGAAGTGGGTCATGGTGCATTTTCACAACAGAAGGTTACGCAACCACTTAAGAATGGAGTTTCGAAGAATATGGAATGACCCAGGAAAGTGCTTAGAATACATGATTGAGTTTTCAAAGGATGCAACCAGGATGTCCAATTTGTTTCTGAAACTTAATTTTAAAGACAACCTCAGGGACCATCCAAGAGTGTTAGCGCTGCTTACAGTTAGTTGTGGGGTGGGGGAGGGCGCGGTTGAGGTTTGACTCCACCTTTCCCGGGCACGTCACCAAGTTCGTCTGGGCCTCAGTCTCGTCACTGATGGGGATGATGATGACGGTCTCCCTCCGCCATTGAGGTGCTGAGAAACCCGGCGCCTCCTTCCTTGGACAAGCGTGTCCTAAGCACCCCACATGCCATGTGCCAGGCTCTCCTCGGGGCCCTGGGGACTTGCGGTCATCAGCCGATCACCTGAGGCACAAGGTAGCCTGGCAAATGCTCGGCTTCTGAGAACGCCAGCGTGTCATCAGGGAGATGAGACGCTGATCGGTCCTCCACCGTCGTCTTTCTTGACTTAGCGAAACGTCAACCTCAGAGGCACTGTCTCTGAGACCCCGGTGCATTCAAGCCCCACTGGCCCCCACGGCCCCCTGAGCTTGGGGACATCAGCACAGAGCCTGCTGAACCTTAAAATCACAGAATCCGGAGAAGCGCCTGTGTGGCTTCTGAACCTCATGACAGCCTCAGGCAGGGACAGTGGGAGTGTCGTCCCTGCTTTTTGCTTGAGCAGATTGAGGCCCTGGTGGGGGAACTTCAGCCTCCTGACCACCCTGTGAGGGGCCCTATTCTTATCCCCATTTTACAGACGAGGACACTGAGGCCCAGAGAGCTATGCTCTGTGAGTGGGATTGGAACTGAACCCAGCAGGTGGGCTACAGAACTTGATTTCTTTCTTTTTTTAAAAAAAAATTTGATTTTCCACTGGTGGGTGTGGCTCAGTGGATTGAGTGCCGGCCTGGGAACCAAAGGGTTGCTGGTTGGATTCCCAGTCAGGGCACATGCCTTGTTTGTGGGCCAGGTGCCCAGCAGGGGGCGTCCCAGAAGCAACCACACCTTCATTGATGTTTCTCTCCCTCTCTTTCTCCCTCCCTTCCCCTCTCTGTAAAAATAAAATAAATATTTTTAATTGTTTAAAATTTATTGATTTTAGAGAGAGAGGAAAGGAGAGAGAGAGAGAGAGAAAAAACATCAACCAGTTTCCCCACCCATCCGTGCATTCACTGGTTGATTCCTGCATGTGCCCCAGCTGGGAACAAACTGCAACCTCAGCTTATCCAGACGATGCTGCAACCAGCTGAGCTGCCCAGCCAGGGCAGAACACCATTTCTTAAAGTGCTTCTGAGGTTTCCCAGTTCGTAGCTCTCTGGGCTCATGCCCTGGTGACTTGGTGACAGAACTGTAACCCCCTCCTGACTGTGGCCCTCCGCCCAGCCCACCCAAGCTCTGGCCTCATCCTTGCCCATCGGGATGCTCACCCGACCTCCTGGCCTCCATCTGTCTCCCACCCCCAGCCAGAGCTACCACATCCTCCCTGGGCTTTAAAACAACCCCTATCCCCCTTATACTGAAGACCCTGCCCAGTCACACTGCGCTCAAGGGCGCCCTCTGCTGGGCGCAGACGCAGACGCAGCCCCAGACCTCGCTCCCCACCCACTCTTGTGGATTACAGATACCCTGCCGCCAGTCAAGTGGGTCCCATCTCCACTGGGAAACAAGCTCTGTGCGGCGAACGCTGCTGAGACCGTGAGTCCCTGCCTCCTCGTGTCTGGCAGGCCCCGCTAGCACACCCACCGTACCCAGTTCCGGCCCCTGGTTGGTTTATTGAGCACCTACTGTGTGCCAGGCCTTGCCCGAAGCACGGTGAGCAGGACAGGTACACATCTCCGCCCCCCGTGAAGCTGGGTGGAGAGACAGGCAGAGGCACACAGTACAGCCGACCCTTGCACAATGCGAGGGTTAAGGGTGCCAACCCCCACGGAGTCAAAATGCACATGTAACTTTTTTACTCCCCCAAAACTTAGTTGTCCGTCATATTCACATGTGGGGGGAGGTGGGGTGATTCCAGGACGCCTCTGAGATACCCAAATCCCTGGATGCTCAAGTATAAAAGGGTGTAGAACAATGAGTACCTAGAAACGGCCCTCCACATACTCGAACTCCCAACCACAAATCAAAAACAATACAGGTATTGCCCTAGCCAGTGGGGCTCAGTGGATTGAGTGCTGGCCTGAGAACCAAAAGGTTGCCAGTTCAATTCCCAGTCAAGGCACATGCCAGGGTTGCAGGCCAGGTGCCCAGTAGGGGACACGCGAGAGGCAACCACACATTGATGTTTCTCTTCATCTCTTTCTCCCTCCCTTCCCCTCTCTCTAAAAATAAGTAAGTGAAATTTTTTTTTACCAAACAGTAAATATATTAGCTAGGGCAAAAAAACCCCACATCACAAGTGGGCCCATGCAGGTCAAACCCGTGTTGTTGGAAACTCATCTGTATGGTGCAGGGCACACTAGCCAGAGGCGAAAGCTGAGAGTAGGCCAAACAGGCAGGCGAGGGCTGGGGCAGGCTCGCCTTTCTGGGAGGGAGGTGGCTGACTCCTGAGCCCCTGCTTAACTCCACTGTCCCACCAACCCACCCCACTGCCTTAGGCAATGGTGGGGGCTGGCAGGGCCTGGAGGCTCCCAGCAGGGACAAGTTTAGGACTTCTTGTTGGGTGGGGAGGTGGTGAGGCAATGTTGCTCAAAATGGTGATAATGGACTCGACTAAATGAGGAGACACTGCGTTCTTACCTCAGCCTGTGCTTCTCATCTAGTCCTCGGGGCCCTGTCCCCACACTGCAGAGGAGGCTGAGGCCCTGGGAAGCCCAGCCAAGGCCTGAGTGGCTCAGGGATGGAGGTGTGTACCAGCCTCCAGCGACGTCCTGGTGGTCAGGGACGTCCTTGCTGACAAGGGAGCACACACCTCCTGTCTCAGGGAAGGAGGAAGTATGAGAAGTCGTCATAAAAGTGGTTGAAAAAATAACAATGTTTT
Organism: Anoura caudifer; assembly: GCA_004027475.1. NCBI lineage: Eukaryota > Metazoa > Chordata > Mammalia > Chiroptera > Phyllostomidae > Anoura > Anoura caudifer. Next base: position 241,196 of record PVKU01001839.1, on the reverse strand, counting down.
GTGAAGTTGTGAATGTGAAGAAGTTAATGCAAAAGAAAAGTAAGCTTGCTAAGTTGTTGCTATCAGTTCATTGCATTCAGAAGGTACAAAAATGCCCTGACTGGTGTGGCTCAGTGGTTGAGTGCTGGCCTTCAAATCAAAGGGTCACCAGTTTGATTCCCGGACACGACTGGGTTGTAAGCCAGGTCCCCAATGGGGGGCACATGAGAGGCAACCACACATTGATGTTTCTCTCTCTCTTTTAAATTTAAAAAAAAAAAAGCATAAGAACAACTTATCTTGCCCTGGCTGGTGTGGCTCAGTGGATAGAGCTCTGGCCTGCAAACCAAAGGGTTGCCAATTTGATTCCCAGTCAGGGCACATGCCTAGGTTGGGGGCCAGGTCCCCCCAGTAGGGGGCGCTTGAGAGGCAACCACACACTGATGTTTCTCTCTCTTTCTCTCTCCCTTCCCCTCTGTCTAAAAATAAAATCTTTAAAAAGAATAATTTATCTTAACAGTGTTAAGATAAACAATTCACTTAATCGTTTTTCCTACCACAGTTAAATTTTTAATGAAGGATTTCTTGACAGCTCATTTTCTTAAAAACCAACAGAACACAGTGGAGGGTTTTTTGGTGTTAGTAACATTTACTTACCACACAGAAGCCGCAGGATGAAAGAGGGGGCAGAAGTCCCTATTAAGGGTTGGGGGGGTGGTCCCCAATGGGACCATCATCCCTTCCCAGGTGGATGTCTGTCTCCTTGACACTTGGCACAGAGCCAGGCACAGGTGGGGGTGGTTCAGCAAATGTGGGGGAAAGAGTGAGGGGACCTGGGGACTTGGGCAGTCCGAGGCAGGACCCAGGCCTCCCCACCTTGTCCGCCCCCCCCCTCTGTGTTAGTGACCACGAGGGTGATGGGGCCAGGTGATCGATCACCTTCTCTGTGCTGTGGAGGGGCCGCAGGCCTGCCTCTGCCTGGCAGCCAGGGTAGGCCAGTCACACCGATGCCACATCAGTGACCATGTGTGTGACGATTATGGCTAGCGTCTCTCTTCCCCACTCGAGGTCGGGCTCTGGGAAGAGGGCTGTGGCTGTCTCATCCACGGCGGGATCCCCAGGGCCCGGCAAGGTGCCTGACACACAGCAGGCACCCAAAGACAATCTGTCCAATGAGCAGATCCACACGTGGCTGGCAATGTCTGAATAAGGAACAGGCCAAGCCACTCAAAAACCACACTGAAACCCACTGAGAGGCCTGTCCTCTGGGTCCAGGGTGGGAGGGCGGGCTGGGGACTTGGCGTTTAGGTTCAGGAGCAGCTGCCTTCAGGTCCTGGTTCAGCTGCTTTGAAGCTGTGAGACTGAAGGACACTGAATTTACCTCTGTGTCCCTGAGACACCCTTTTCCAGACCAGGCCCACCCAGTTGCTTGATCCGAACGGCCTTATCAATAAATAAACACACGATGGATGAAAAAAAGGCATTTTGGCAGGGCCCAAGAGGAGGGGTGGTCCAGGGGGATGAAAAGGGGAAGGGCATCCTGAGCAGAGGGAGCAGCATCGGTGAAGCTGGAGGACCTGGTGACAGAGTTCAGGAGTTGAGATTGGCCAACAGGCAGCTGGAGTGAGGCTGCCAGTGGGAGGGTCGGGAGGAGAAGGGAGAGGCAGGCAGACGCCAGGCCAAGCAGGGCCTCCGGACAGGGGCTGACTGCCCCCTGAGGGCCCTGGAGAGCCCTGGAGCGCTCAAGAGGAGGAAGGAGGCAGGGTCAGCCCCGGGGGGGGGGGGGGGGGGGGGGGGGGGGGGGGGGGGGGGGGGGGGGGGGGGCTGCGGGAGGGGGGCGGTGAGACCCTGGAGAGGCTGGAGGCCAGGTGGGCCAGGCTGTGGGACATTGAAAAAGGACAGGACAGGCAGGTTTGCCAGCTGACCCCACAGGCAAGGCCCTGGGTGGTGCGGGGTTCAAGGCTGCAGTCCCGCTTTCTACTGGGGAGGTGGACCCAAGGGGCCACGCTGAGGACAAGGGCAGGGAGGAAGGAGGAGCAGATGGGGCAGGCAGCCCAGTCCTGCTGGGCTTGCAGATGGGCTCGCTGGGAACCGGGGGCTGCCCCTCCAGCCAAGTGTCACTAAGACAGGATGAGGAGGCAACTTCCCCGGAGCTCCTTCCGACACCTGGGCCAGCAGTGCTCCCTTCTCAGCTTCCCAGTCCAGACTCAAGTCCAAACTCAAGTCTGACCTTTCGGAGCCCACCTCGTTCTCTCCCCAGTGATGGATGATGGTGGGAACCTCCTCCCCCCTGTTATTCTTGTTTTTGTTGTTTTCGCTGTTAATAGAAACAGCAGTGAGGGCCTGCTCTGTGCTCTGCCAGCCTCTCGCTGCCCTAGAGCAGGGCGCTGTGGTCCCGATGCTTGGGAGACACAGAGATGGGTGAGGTGAAGCCATCGTCTCCCCCAAGGACTTCCCAGAATTTCCGGTGGTGCCACTGAGCACCAGTGCCTCTGGGGTGGGGGGCGGGGCATGCAGGCTCCAGACATGTTTGACCAGTTTCTTTTTTGTAACTTTTTCTTTCATTACTGAATTTACAGAAAAAAGGGGGAAGGGAAATATATATATATATATATATATATATATATATATATATATATATAGAGAGAGAGAGAGAGAGAGAGAGAGAGAGAGAGAGAGAGAGAGAAACATCAATTCGTCATTCCACATATCTAACCATTGGTTGACTCTTGTATGTGCCCTGACCGGGGATGGAACCCATAATCTTGGTGTATGGGGACAATGCTCTAACCAACTGAGCTAGCTACCTGACCAAGCAGGAAAGCTTTTGTGGTGTTGCCATTGAGAACCTCACGGGATGAGGAGGAAACCAAGGCGCCAGCGGCCCACATGGAAGAGCCGGATCCAGGGCTCAAGTGCAGTCCAGCTGAGACCCCCAGTCTCCCGCACAGACACAGCCACTTGACCGGCTGGGTTTCTCCCCAACCCCTCCACCCCCCCACCCCCCACCTCTGAGGCCATCCTGCCACAGTCCGTTGCGGCCCATCTGTCCCCAAGAAGCCACATCTTGCAGGGGCCACTTGCCCGCTGGAGGGAGCTTCCTCAGGCCAACCACCCACCAGCTCGCTTCCGAAGCAACTCACTCCCTCCCTGACTGAGGATTCATCCAGCCCCACTGAGTCAGCCAGGTCCACCAGAGGAAGTGAGAGAAAGCGGAAGGATATTGAGGAAAATAAAGAACTGAAGCCCGCCGGCTCCGTCTCAACATCCAAAAGTAGCTGTGAACTGGGAAAGACTGAGGGATAGCAGGACGTCGCGTTGGAAGCATATTTCGCGATACGGGGAAAGGAGCACAATGTGACACTATTCCAGGGAAATGCAGGGTCCCAGAGAGAATATCATGACACCAAAATGTTGTAAAAAATAAAAGGATGATGCAAAAACATAGCCCTGCATTATACACATAGAAAAAAAGACTGGAAGGAAGTGCGCCCACAAGTTGTTAACAGAAGTGAATTCTGGCTACAGGCCCTTTGGCTGATTTTTCTTTTCTTTTTATGCTTTTTCCTAAGTATGTATTCCTTTTTCTTTAAGGTTTTTTTAAAAAGATTTTATTTCTTTATTTTTAGAGAGAGGGGAAGGGAAGGAGAAAGAGAGGGAGAGAAACGTCAATGTATGGATGCCTCCCTCACGCCCCCAACTGGGGACCTAGCCCACAACCCAGGCATGTGCCCTGACTGGGAATTGAACCGGAGACCTTTCAGTTCACAGGCCAGCACTCAATTCACTGAGCCACAGCAGCCAGGGTGATTGCTTGATTGTAATATGTCCCTTTACCAGGGATGGAGCCCACAACCTTGGTGTATCAGGACAACGCTCTAACCAACTGAGCTACCTGAACTTCTGTGCCTCAGCACACCCAGCACAGTGATCAGTGAAGAAAATCTGGTAGATTCTGCCTCTTGGGCCTATCCCAGCATCAACCCTGAGAGGTGGAGGCCACGTTCAGGGGTTAAGAGCCAGGATTCAGGAGCCCAACAGTCTCGGTCCAATCCCAGGTCGGCTGCCCCTTCCTGTGTGACCTTGGGCAAGTCACTGCCCTTCTCTGTGCCTCTGTGTCCTCCCACTTAAATGGGGATAACTCATAATTGTTCATGTGAAACCCTCAGGGCCAGATGTGGTTTTTTTTATAGCACCTCAGCGGATCTTATTATAGCCCTTACCAAACATGGGAATATTTCTAGAGAGGAAGGTTTGAATAGTCACATGAGTGGGATCGATGAAAGGCTTAAATAGCCTACATGAGTTCTGGTCAGGTTTCGCCACCGAACAGGATGTGGTGCCAAAGTTATTATGAAACATCTTCTGTTTTTCTGAGCTCATGGCTTTGAGCTGCAGGTGTTGGAGAAGTATACCGATCCCACAGGGCAGTTTGGCCGATTAAATCAGCTGGTGCCGGTAGAGCCTTCAGAACAGGATTTGGCACTGAAGACATGCCCAATGCATGTTGGCTGCTGATTAATCTTTTTATTGAGGTGTAATTTACATATAAAATGCCCCCGTTTTATGTGTACAGCTTAGGGGGTTTGGGCAGTTGCGTTCACACATGGAGGCACCGCCCCAATCTGGAACATTTTTTATCACCCCAGGAAGCTCACTCCTGCCCCTTCCCAGCCTGTCGCCTCCAAACACACTCAGAGACACTGCTTAGCACCTCCACAGAGTGGAATGAATGGGACCCAACCGCGCACGTGCATCTGCCTTCTTGCCCTCAACACCATGCCTGTGAGATTCATCCTCGGTATCAGGCCTGTAGACAGTTTGTTTCTTTACGCACTGAACCCTGGGGTCCCACTGTAGGGACACAGGGAGCCTGGCCTGCCCCTGTCAGGGACATTTGGATGTCTTCTGGTTTAGGCTGCAACAAACACAGAAGCTGTGAGCGCACGCCCCAAGCAGCTGGATGGGCCTCTCCTCCCATTTCCCTGCGGAAGAATCTCAAAAGTGTCAAGGCTGAGTCGCTGAGTAGCTCTATGTTTAAGTTTCAAAGAAACAATCAGGCCCAGCGGGGTAGCTCAGTTGGTTAGAGCATCCTCCTGATACACCAAGGTTGTGGGCTTGATCTCAGCTCAGGACACAAACAAGAATCAACCAATGAATGTATCAATTAGTGAAACGACAAATCAATGTTTCTCTGTCTCTGTCCCCCCCTCTCTGATTAAAAAAAAAAGAAACAAACCGTTTTTCCAAAATGGTCTTATGGCAGAGATGGAGAGCTCTCCCCTCCACCCCGTGGCAACTTAGTGCTCGTTATCATTGTTACAAGTGTCCCTGATGGGTGTCTCCCCTCCCCCACCCCAGGTGATCCGGACAGACACCTTCAAGCACCTGCGGCACCTGGAGATCCTGCAGCTGAGCAAGAACCTGGTGCGCAAGATCGAGGTGGGCGCCTTCAATGGGCTGCCCAGCCTGAACACGCTGGAGCTGTTCGACAACCGGCTGACGACGGTGCCCACACAGGCCTTCGAGTACCTGTCCAAGCTGCGGGAGCTCTGGCTACGCAACAACCCCATAGAGAGCATCCCCTCCTACGCCTTCAACCGCGTGCCCTCACTGCGGCGCCTGGACCTGGGCGAACTCAAGCGGCTGGAGTACATCTCGGAGGCGGCCTTTGAGGGCCTGGTGAACCTGCGCTACCTCAACCTGGGCATGTGCAACCTCAAGGACATCCCCAACCTGACGGCCCTGGTGCGCCTGGAGGAGCTGGAGCTGTCGGGCAACCGGCTGGACCTGATCCGCCCGGGCTCCTTCCAGGGCCTCACCAGCCTGCGCAAGCTGTGGCTCATGCACGCCCAGGTGGCCACCATCGAGCGCAATGCCTTCGACGACCTCAAGTCGCTGGAGGAGCTCAACCTGTCCCACAACAACCTGATGTCGCTGCCCCATGACCTCTTCACGCCCCTGCACCGCCTCGAGCGCGTGCACCTCAACCACAACCCCTGGCACTGCAACTGTGACGTGCTCTGGCTCAGCTGGTGGCTCAAGGAGACGGTGCCCAGCAACACGACCTGCTGTGCGCGCTGCCACGCGCCCGCCGGCCTCAAGGGGCGCTACATCGGCGAGCTGGACCAGTCGCACTTCACCTGCTATGCGCCAGTCATCGTGGAGCCACCCACGGACCTCAACGTCACCGAGGGCATGGCCGCCGAGCTCAAGTGCCGCACGGGCACCTCCATGACCTCGGTCAACTGGCTGACGCCCAATGGCACCCTCATGACGCATGGCTCCTACCGCGTGCGCATCTCCGTCCTGCACGACGGGACGCTCAACTTCACCAACGTCACGGTGCAGGACACGGGCCAGTACACGTGCATGGTGACGAACTCGGCCGGCAACACCACCGCCTCTGCCACGCTCAACGTCTCGGCCGTGGACCCCGTGGCGGCCGGCGGTGCTGCAGGAGGCGGGGGCGGCCCCGGGGGAGGTGGCGGCGGCGGAGGGGGCAGCGGCGGCTACACCTACTTCACCACGGTGACCGTGGAGACCCTGGAGACGCAGCCCGGAGAGGAGGTCCTGCAGACGCGGGGGACGGAGAAGGAGCCCCCGGGGCCCACGACGGATGGCGTCTGGGGTGGGGGCCGGCCCGGGGATGCTGCCGGCCCAGGCTCGTCGTCCACCACGGTGCCCGCCCCGCGCTCCTCGCGGCCCACGGAGAAGGCGTTCACGGTGCCCATCACGGACGTGACAGAGAACGCCCTCAAGGACCTGGACGACGTCATGAAGACCACCAAGATCATCATCGGCTGCTTCGTGGCCATCACGTTCATGGCCGCCGTGATGCTCGTGGCCTTCTACAAGCTGCGCAAGCAGCACCAGCTCCACAAACACCACGGGCCCACGCGCACCGTGGAGATCATCAACGTGGAAGACGAGCTGCCTGCTGCGTCGGCTGTGTCCGTGGCCACCGCCGCCGCGGTGGCCGGCGGGGGCGGCGTCGGCGGGGACAGCCACCTGGCCCTGCCCGCCCTGGAGCGCGACCACCTCAACCACCACCACTACGTGGCGGCCGCCTTCAAGGCGCACTACAGCAGCAACCCCGGCGGTGGGGGCTGCGGGGGCAAGGGCCCGCCGGGCCTCAACTCCATCCACGAACCTCTGCTCTTCAAGAGCGGCTCCAAGGAGAACGTACAAGAGACGCAGATCTGACACCACCACCGCTGGGCGGGGGACTGGGCTCGGGCCAGACTGGCACCCTCCCCGCAGCCCCAGGCCCCTCCGACGGCCTGGGGAAGGTTGGGGAAGATGGGCTCGGAGCCTGTCTGGACCCCAGGGCAGCTGGCCCAGCCACTGACAACAGGGTGGGACCCCGGGGCGTGAAGGCCCCTGGTTCCGGCCTCACCCCCATCCCCAGTGACCAGAGGGGATGCAGGATTCAGAAGGGTCCAGAGCCAATCCCCCCACTATTCCCGGCTTTCCCTCCTGGCTCTCCCCACCGACCGACCGACCGCCCCGGCCCTCCACCTTCCAGGGGAGAGAGGTTTTTTGAGGGGTGTCCTTTCCCCTCACCCTCAACAGCCCTCCTTTTACAGTTCATTTTTTTGCAGTTCGACGCCTGTCCCCCCAACCCCCACCCATCCACCCTCTAAACTGATGAGACAGACGCGTGGTTGTCAGCGCCTCCAGACCCCCTGGCCCTGCCCCCTCCCGAGCCCACTCCGACCCCTGGGCCCCTTGGCTGGGGGTGGGGCAGCCCCCGCCGGCCCCCCACCACTGCCCCAGCCCCCACCCGCCCCACAGACTCTTTTGATACTGAAGGGAGGTTTGCGTCAACGACTACCTGCTCTGTAATTACTTTAAAAAAAAACACGGAAAAAGTAAAAAAATATTTTTTTTGGTCATGAAAGCATGGAACAGAGATAACGAAGTGAATGTGGAGCAAAATGAGAGGCTGTCACAGACCCTGGTGGGGGGGGTGTGTAGAGACCCCTCACGCTTGACCTTGGAGGCCCTGGGGGGCCTCAGTCACCCGGCACTGGCACGGAGTCCCCCTGCAGCCCCTCTGAGGCAGGTCCTGAGGGCCTCTCCCCACCCCCAATCAGCAGAAATGGACAGGCCCACATTAGTGTTCTGGGGCTGCTGTGGCAAAGTCACGGACACTGGGGGGCCCAGGACAGTGGGCCTGTGGTGTCTCCCAGGTCAGCACCCAGGAGTCCCAGATGGGGGTGGTGGGGGCAGGGCCTGGCCCCCTCCAGAACCTGTAGGGGAGGAGCCTTCCAACTTCTTCCAGCTTCTGGTCACCCAGACATCCCTTGGCTGGTAGCAACTCTATCCAAACCTCCCCCTGACCCTCTCCCTGGGTCTCCACATCATCCTCCCTCTGAGCGTGCCTGTCTCTGTGTCCCAAGTCCCCCTTTTTACAAGGACATGGGGGCCCTTGGATGAGGGCTCTTCCTGCCCCAGCATCACTTCACTTGATCATCTATCTGCAAACACTGTATCCAAATGAGGTCATGCCCCCAGGTCCTGGGAGGGACATCAATCTGTCCTCTTGGGGACAGAGTTCAACCTCTTCCAAAGCCAGAACAGGGAGTGTCTGTGTCCACTGCAAACCCATTCAAGACACTGCCCAGGGTGTGCTGAAGGGGAGGGGAGGGGAGGAGCGCCAGGCACTCTAGCGGCAGCTGGGGCCTGCCGCAGCAAGGGAGGGAGCTGCACTTTGTCTTGTAAACACAGAGGCAGGAGAGATGGGGTCCAGGCCTGGGGAGAGGAAGGGTACTATGCTGTTGCCCAGGACAGGAGCCAGCCAATGGGACAAAACCCAGGGGTCAGCTGCTGGTGGGGCCAGGGGAGGCCAAGGTGCTGGTGTTTCAGCCTCCAGAGGGGCCTGCCAGGTCCACCATTTGTGATGCCCGGACAGGCAGAGGGCGATGGAGGAAGCAGGACAGCTCAGCATAAGGCTCAGCCATGGACATGCAGGGCTGGGCCAGCAAGCGGGCCAGGTCTCAGCCCCATTTCTCCCCTCACCTCAGCCCACCCTGGCCCCACACACAGCAGTTGTGGGTGCTTTGGGGGACACCCAGGCCCCATGGAGTTGAGGACAGAGGTGGGGTGCACAGAAAGCCCTGATGTCCCCACCTGCAGCATCTTATCTCTCCCCCGCCTGCAGCTCTTAGAGCAAATTCTTCCCTCATCCTCAGGGGCAGCAGCGGCCGCTGTGGCTGGGGTCTCTGGCCATATCTGCCTGCTCTGCTCCCTGTCGACTTGGGACTCCCCCTCACTCCCTCTTTCATGCTCTCTCCCTCATCCTCTTTCAGAGCCATCCTGGTTGCCATGGCAACACTGCAGCGGGTACCAGGTGGCAGCTGGGGGCAGGGAGCCGGCACTGCCGCAGCCTCCTCCATTTCCGATGCCAGGCACCCATGAGGCACACTGGCTGGGGATCATTTTGGGAGGCACTAGCATTCCCAGGCTTCTCTGTGGGGGTAGGGAGAGGGGAGGGACAGTATGGGGGTGAGAACATAACCCGGGAAGGGGTGCCGGTGCCATGGTGGCTGGGAAGAGGAAGATGAAAGGTGGGAAATCAAGGTGAACTGAGGGAGGTTCTGGACAGGCGCTGCAGGGAGCCGAACTCCAGCTCCCACTGCCTTGTGGGGAGACTGGGAATGACCAGGCCAGGTCTCTTTTGGGCTTCACCTGGTGGGGAAAATATGAGGGCCCGGCCTAGGTAGGGACAGAATGGCAGCAAGCCCAGCAGAGATGGGGGTGGGGGATGGAAGGCTGGAGGTCCAGGGAGACAGACAGAGGTGGAGCAGGAGACAGAGCAGAGATCGACACTGAGACCCAAAGGGAGGAATGTTGGCAAGAAATAAGGTGCCAAGGCCAGGGGAGTGGCCGAAAGGGTGGGGATTAGAAATGCAGGAACAAGGGGACAGACTGAGAGCCCAGAGTCCCTGTCATCATCTCCTCTCCCTGCTCCCAACCCTCAACCCCCACCCCAAGCAGGATGCAGTTACCATGACAACCTGGCCGGCCAGAAAGGAGGGCGGGGGACTGCAGAGGAAATTTTCCACATCAGCAGGAAGGGGGGAGTGTGATGCATGGAAGGAACTGGCCCATATAGTGGGGGGCATGCAGGGCCCCTGGGACCCCAAAACATCATGTTCACCGCCCCCAGGATTCTCACCCCACCCCTACCCAGCAAACTGGCCCCCTCACCTCTGGGCCACTGTGGGAAAGGGGGAAGGCTTGAGAGAGGCTCAAGGGTCAAATGTTCAAAGATCAGCGGCTGCCCAGGCCTCATGTGTCGAGGGGCGGGCAGCCAGCAGCTGACAGAGCTCAGAGCCAGACCGGCAGACCACCAGATTCAAGGACATGGCCCTGGACAGGGTTCCGCAGAGGGTGGGGGTGGTGGGCTACGGCCGCCTCGGTGAGTCCCTGACTGTCTGGAGCTTCTTCCCTAGGCCCCTTCCTGAAACCCCCAAAGGCCCTGTGTCCTCCAGAAACACACCTCTCATCTGTGTCCCTGTCTGCACCCTGGCTGGTGGTGTCTGCCTGAGCAGCTTCCATTGCCCACCGCACGGGGCTCCATCCCCTTCTCTAGGTCGCTGTCCCTCCCTCTGGGTCTTTGTCCCCTTCTCTCTCGGTGTCTGTCCCCTCTCCTGAGTCACTTTCCCTCTCCCCAGGACAGTCCCTGGTCTCCCACCTGCTGACTCAGGGACCGGAACTGGGCCTAGAACTTGTTTTTGTCTGGAATCGTGACCCAGGACGAATGGCAGGGACCGTGCCCCAGTCCCTGCAGCTCCAGAACCTCGATGCCCTTGGGGAGAGGTCAGTGGCCTTGCCGTGACAGAACAGGGCTCCCCGAATGAAGCTCCTGTTCCGGCCCCCCTTGGCGGCTGTGTGATCTCGGGCAAGCCCCTTACCCTCTCTGGGCCTTAGTTCCCCCAAATGTGAAATGGGGCAAGCCCATCCATCCCATTTCCTCTCCCAGGCCAGGGTGAAGGGTGACAGCCTCTATAAAATGTGGAATTCTGGGGAGGAGAGGCCTAATATCTCTCCCAGGCCCTCCCCATCTCTCCCCTCTCCCAGGCACCCTGACCTTGTGGTAGAAGTGGCCCATCCCAAAATAATCCACGAATCTGGAGCACAGATTCTACGCCATGCCAATCTCCTGGTGAGCCTTGCCCCTTCCTCCTTGGCCCCACCCCAACCCAAAGTGGGATCGGTCCCCTGACCTCTGCCCCTCCCACCTTCACCCACCCCAGGTGGGGTCCCCCTCAGCCCTGGCTGATCAGGCCACAGAGCAGCAGCTCCTGGAGGCCTCGAACTGCTGGGACCATGCCGTGTTCGTGGCCCGGGGGGCCCTGTGGGGCACCGAGGACATCAGCAGATTGGACTCAGCAGGGGGCCTCCAGGTGAAGGCCTGCTAGGCTTCCTGGGAACTGGAGGGGCCCTACGGGAACCATCGTACCCCTGACCCTGGCTCTCACTTCCAGAGCCTCTGTGTCACTATGGCCACACATCCAGATGGCTTCCGGCTCGAGGGATCCCTGGCTGCGGCGCACCACACCGGGCCTCGCACTGTGCTCTACGAAGGTCCTGTCCGTGGGCTCTGCCCCTTTGCCCCCCGCAACTCCAACACCATGGCAGCTGCTGCCCTGGCCGCCCCCAGCCTGGGCTTCGACCGCGTGATCGGGGTGCTTGTGGCCGATCTCAGGTGAGCTAAGCCGAGCCAGGGGTTGGGCCGGGGCCAGGCCAGCCAGACTGACCACCCTGCTTGGCCCAGCCTCACGGACATGCATGTGGTGGATGTGGAGCTGAGCGGACCCCCAGGCCCCACAGGACGAAGCTTTGCTGTGCACACCCACAGAGAGAACCCCGCTGAGCCAGGCGCCGTGACCGGCTCTGCCACTGTCACTGCCTTCTGGCGCAGCCTATTGAGTACGACCGGGCCCCTCCCCGGTGTTAGCGGCCCCAGTCCCCAAGCCATGAGCTCTGTGCTCTGGTTCTGCAGTTCTGATTTTGTCTCTGTTGGTTTAACTTTCTGAATCTCCATTGTATCTCTCTCCCTACCTCTGGCCACTCCCAGGGCTTTGTCCCCCTCTGGGTCTCAGTCCCTCTCTCTAGGCCTTCCTCCACCCCGACCTGGGTCTGGTCCTTTCTCCAGAGGCAAGGACACCTTCTGGTGTTTGCCTCTCTTTCTTGGTCTCAGCCTTTCATTCCCCGTATCTCCCCTGTAGGATGCTGCCAGCTCCCTTCCAGGCCGGGAATCCATCTCTGCTGAGAAGTGTCTCGCCCCCCACCGCCAGAGGACATCCTCCTCTCCTTTACCAGCCCCCCATCACTACTGTCTTGCTGCTTCCCAGGACTCAGTTTCCCCGGAACTCCTCCTGCCTCATTAAAGACTGGAGGCTCTCCTCACTGCACAGCCTGGCGTCTCTAATCCCGCGTTCCCTTCTGTGACATCACGCCGTAGCTCGCACTAGGCTACGCGCCACGTAGGGGGGCGGAGCAAAACTCCTGGAAGCTATCGCGATGAGCTTCAGGGAGAACGAAGGCAAAGGCTTCTATAGGGCACCCTAGGGATTCACCGCAGAGAACGACGGAAGTTGCCCTTCTGTGTTCTCGGGGTAGTAGCGGACTTCCGGGCCATGCCGCCCAGATGTTCCGTCCGGAGCAAGAGTCCTCGCGAGGGCCGCCGGGAGTCGTAGTCCGCCACGCTGTGGATGCCGGGAGCTGTGGTCCGTCCCGCCTGCCCAGTCAGCGCCGAGCTTCCCGCCCCGCACTCGGAGCCCAGAGCCGCCGCCCAGGGGGATGCGGGAGCCCCTGGTTCCGGGGAGCAGAGAGGCAGGCGGGGTGAGGGGCGTTGCTTGGCAACGAGCGAACGCCGCGGTTGGGGTGCGTTGGGGAAAGGGCTGTTACTTTGTGTCCGGGGAAGGGGCCCTGTTGCCAGGTGACAGGAAGAGAAAACCCTGTTGTTTAGAGACAGGGGAGGGGAGTCGTCTGTTGCTAGGCGACCAAAAGAGACCCTGTCACCTAGAGACAGGAGGAGGAAGATTCCTCTGTTGCTAAGTAACCAGAAGAGAGACCTGTTACCTAGTGGGGTGGGGGTTTCTCTGTTGCTAGGTAGCCAAGAGGGAGCCCCGTTACCTACGGACATGGGGCGGGGGAGTTCCTCTACTGCGAGGTGACGACCATAGGACCCTTTCACTTAGGGACGTGGTGGGGGGTGGTCCTCTTAGGTGAGCAGAAAAAGGAGTCTTTTTTCTAGGAATGAGGGATGGAGTTTCCCTGTTGCCAGGAGAGCGACTCGGGAGCAGAGTCAGGGGCTAAGCGGCCCCTTAGGCTGCACCCAGCCCCCGCCTCAACGGCAGGGCCCCAGAGCCTGCTGGCAGTTTGGGCCTCCAGATCCCGGTCCCCTGAGTGACTTCTCCCGCACCCCCCAAGCAGGAGCGGAGGGCGGCATGTCCCAGGGCCCGGGAGCACAGCCGGGCCCACCCTCTGTGTACCACGAGCGGCAGCGCCTGGAGCTGTGTGCCATCCACGCCCTCAACAACGTCCTGCAGCAGCGGCTGTTTAGCCAGGAAGCGGCCGATGAGATCTGCAAGAGGTGACCGTCACCCACCCAAGGACCTGCAGAAGCAGGGCTCCCAGGCGCAACCACCCACCTGGGTCTTAGCGAGGCAGGGGGGCAGAGCCCAGGGGCTTTCTGCTGCCACATCACCTGTCTGGACTAGACCCTGGGACTCGGAGTCGGCATGTTGCCTCCTACATCTGTCCATCCCCAGGGCCTCACCCTGACTCAGGCCTAACCTTCTCTCCTCTGGGCCTTCATCCCTACCTCACCTGCTCTTCTCTGGGTCCTGGCACCCACCGCCCCTCTGGCCTCCCAGCTTCCTTCTAGCCTCCAATCCGCTCTGTGTGCACCCCAGCGCTGCCCCTGCCCCTCCCCTGACCACAGCCTTCCCGTGGCTCCCCAGCACACCTGGGAGAAGTCCCATGGCCTGAAGCCTGATATCCAAGGCCCTGGGTGCTCTGCTCCCAACCTGCCTCTGCAGCATCATATCTCGCTGCTCCCCCCAAACCACATTGTTCTCCAGGGTGAAGGAGCCCACTATGATGCCTAGTGGGCCTTTGCACAGCCTCTTCCTTCTGTCTGGCATGCTTCCTCCTCTTGGCAGCCTCAACTGTTCCTCCTCACTATTTAAGATTTCCAGCACTTCTTTATCTCTGTGCCTTACCCCTTCACACACAAACACATCCCTGGCTCACAGCTCAGGGCCCATCGTTCTCTGGGTGCTCCCCTCAGCCTCCAGTCTCTCCGTTCCAGTCAGGTCCCTGCGTGAGCACCCACAGGTGACCCTGCGATCGCTTGCTCACAGCCCTCCTGTGGGCCCCCAGCATCCTCAGGCTGAGTCCCAGCTCTTCAGGCTGATGGTTAGAGGGCTGACAAATCTCCTCTGTCATTCAGGAAAGGGGGCAATCAATTCTTTCGCGCCAAGCCCACGTTGGAGACCCAGAGTCCCACAGGAGCCCTGCCCTGAGGGGGGCCAGGAAAAGATATACCAAAAAATAATACAAGCTTTCCCCTCTCCAACCCCTCCCCTGCCCTGCCCACCAAGCGCCCACGGGGAGAACAAAGATGCTGTTGTCACCAGAGAGACAAATGGTGGCTGGGTGGCCCTCCTGGGCTAGGGGACAGCAGGAGGCAAGGCTGGGGGCAGGAACATGGGAGATGTGGTTGGAGACAGGTGGCTGGGAAGGGGTTGAGGGGACAGGCTAGGAGGCCACAGGGACCTGACCATGTGGGATCCTGAAGGCTGAGGGGCTGGGACTCTGCTGGGGTGACAGGCACCCAGGAGGGCTGGGAGTGGGGGAGGGGCAAGGCCAACGCCAAGTGCAGAAAGAGCCCCCAGGCCTTGCGGGACAGGGTGTGCAAGGTAGGCTGGGGCAGGGTTCAGGTGGAGGAGGAGGAGGCCTGGGAGGGGAGATGTGGATGGAGGGCAGGGCCCAGAGAGTAGGGGGAGGGGTGAGCAGGAGGAATGAGGCCTGTGGGTTGAGGAGAGGGGAGAGTTCAAAGACTGAGCAACTCACAGACCCTGGGACGCTCATGCTTGGGGGAGGGGGAGGCCTTTCTAGGGGCTCCAGCTCAGGCTCTGACCACCCCCCACCCAGGTTGGCCCCAGACTCCCGGCTGAACCCCCATCGCAGCCTCCTGGGCACCGGCAACTACGACGTCAACGTGATCATGGCCGCCCTGCAGGGGCTGGGCCTGGCCGCCGTGTGGTGGGACCGAAGGAGGTGGGGCCCCTGAGCACTGGGGCCTATGTGCTGGGCGCGGCACAGGGGGCGTGGCACGGTGGGCCGGTCAATAATGGCCGGGGTGGGACGAGGGAGGGAGGGAGGGAGGGGTGGAGGGCTTGCGTGGTGGAAGGTGGCTGGCAGACGGAGGGGTTGGAGCGGGCAGAGGGATTCGTGGGGTGCCTAGATTGTTGATGGGTATCGATGGGTGGGTGATGGGAACGTTCATGGGAACGGTGTGACTGACCCGATGGTGAACGGGTGGGGGGGCGGGGGCTGGATGGGTCGAGTAGCTGGCAATTGGGTGGTGGGCTGTAGAACAGGTGGGCGAGTGAGCGGCCGACTGAATGAAAGGTGGGTAGTTCATTGACAGGCAGTGGCCAGCAAACAGGTGGCTGGGTGGATGGGGGGTAGACGGGTACAGAGTGGAGGAGGCTCGGGTGGGTGGTGGGTAAGTTTGTGGGTCGGCAGCTGGCTGGACAGTGGTTGATTGCATCAGTGGGTGAATGGCGTTTGGGACGATGGGTAACAGTATGGTAGATGGTTGTCAGACTGCGTGGGGAAGCTGTGGGTAGGGTGGGTGGGGGTGGGTAATGAACGGATGGTGGACAGATCAGTGGCAGACATGTGGAGAGTGAGTGGACAGTGGGGTGGACAGTGATTGGGGGCATGGATGGGTGGGTAGTAATGCGATGAACAATAGATGGGAAGCAGATGGTTGGCTGGGAGGTTTTGATGGGTGGGCAGGTGGGTAATGGATGGATGGGTGAGGAAGGAGTCTGTGTTGGGTGGGTGGGTGGGTTGAGGGGAGCCCTTGGGTGGCTGGGCAGCCCCTGCTGCTCTGCCAGCCACACGCACTCAGTGACACTCATGACCGCACATTCCTGCGCCCCACCCCCACCCCCACCCCACACAGGCCCCTGTCCCAGCTGGCCCTGCCCCAGGTGCTGGGGCTGATCCTGAACCTGCCCTCGCCCGTGTCCTTGGGGCTATTGTCCCTGCCACTGCGCCGGCGACACTGGGTGGCCCTGCGGCAGGTGGACGGCGTCTACTACAACCTGGACTCCAAGCTTCGGGCGCCCGAGGCCCTGGGCGATGAGAATGGCCTCAGGTGAGAGGAGATGACGGGCCCTCACCCCAGAGGCGACACCCAAGCCGCCTGGGCCTCAGCCTCCCCATTTCCCCGCCCAGGGCTTTTCTGGCGGCCGCCCTGGCTCAGGACCTGTGCCAGGTGCTGCTGGTGGTGACCAAGGAGGTGGAGGAAAAGGGCTGCTGGCTGCGGACGCACTGACCCTGCCTAGGACGGAACCACGGCTGCCGGCCCAGCGCGTCGCTGGGAGTCCACACCCAGCCCCTGCGCAGGGGTACTGCTGTGCGGAGGCCCTGCCCTGCCCCTCCCCTGTGTGCTGCTGCCTCAGTAAAGCTGCTCTTTTGCTCCAGCCTGGCCTGACGGGCGTCTGCCTCGGGACCCCTTTCCCTCAGTTACCCCCATTTCTCAGCGAAGCTGGTCACCCAGGCAGGCCCTGCCAGGAGCCCCAGCTCTGGCTCTCTGCTGCCTCCCAGCTTTGCGGCCACCTGTGGGCCACACTCCCCTGGGCCTCAGTTTCCCCCCTGCCCTCGTGAGGCCCCTGTTCCAGTGGGGCAGGAGGGACAGAGTAGGAGGTGCCCTCTGGAAGGTTCGGTGGGATCAGTGCAGGGAGGAAGCAAGGGTTTATTTCTGGACTGGAGATTCTATTCCATTGACTACAGTAATGGTCCCAAAAGACAGCCTCGTCCTCATCCCTGGAAACTGGGAATACATTTGGTCACCTGACAGGGTGGGGGAACCAGGCACTGAGGTTGCTGGCAGCTGACCTTCAGACAGGGAGAGGGGCTCCTGCATTCCAGGGAGAATCATGAGGGTCTGGAGAAGTGGAGAGGGAGGCAGGAGAGGGGTCACAGAAGGTGTGAAAAGGGAAGCAGGGTCCGAGAGGAACAACAAGGTGGCGCTTTGCAGACAGAAGGGGCCACAGGCCAGGGAGCGAGGGCTACAACAGGCAGGGTTGCAGTTCCCCCAGGCCCTGGGAGGCCCCTGGCTTGGCGAGACTCCGTGGGCACTGCTGACTGGGTGTGTGCTGGGTGGTTTGCTGGCTGATGGGTGTCACTCAGAGCTGTGGGCCTCACAGAGAAGGTATCACTGAGCACCAACCAGAAGCAGGGGAAGGAGGGAGCCACGGGCATGTCTGCAGGAAAAGCACTCAAGGTTGAGAGAGCAGCTGGTGCAAAGGCCCTGGGGCAGGCATGTGCCTGTGTGGAGAAGGGCAGGATAGGAGGGAAGGGTGCAGAGGTGACAAAGGGGGAAGACAGTCTACAGGGCAGCAGCAATTTTGAACAGAGCAAGGACAGACTCCCATTAGGTGTCTTCTCCATATCGTCACCTGATCAGGCCCCATCCTGGTCTGCATCCTCCCCCTCGGGGCCTGCTGTCCCCTCCCACAGCTCCCTTGTTCTGTCTGCTTCTCAGTTGTCTCCTGAGCCCCAGCGCCAGGCTGGGCCTGTGCATCCAGGCGCTTGCCCACCCCAGCTCCCAGGCAGGGAGGAAAATGCAAGGGGACAGGAAGACCGCCTGTCCTGTTGTGGGGGGGGGCTTTAACAGGGGTCCTCTGGGACACTTCAGGGGCCAAGGAAAGTGAGGGGGCTGGGGAGGCTGGCTGTGGAAGGCTGAGGGGCTCTCCAGAGGGCTGGGTGTGCAGCAGGAGGGTGCCTTTCCAGACTTGGAAACAATGCTGAGACGTGGACCACTGAGGGAAACGATGAGCCCAGTAGTTGTCTGAGGTGGTGACAAGAGATGACGGTGAATCCTGGCCAGGCCCGAACCTGGGGGGCCTCCAAAGGTGAGCTGGGGCCGGGGTGGGGAGCAGGTCAGTCTTGGGTGCAGAAAGACCCTCTGGGTGTGCTGAGCAGACTGAAGGCCTGGAAGCCCTGGAGGAGGCTGAGGGTCCGGATGGAAGAGGATGAGGCCTGAGCCAGGACTCTGGGGACAGAGGAGGTGACAGAAAGGACAGGTCTGGGCCTGGCAGGCTCGGGGTGAGGGGGACAGGGAGCGAAGAAGATGCCCAGGGATCTGGCGCTGAGACATGAGGGGAAGAGCAGTGGCTTGGGGGTACCCATGCTCAGTGGGGGGCAAGGGGTGTGGCAGGCTGGGTGGCTTCAGAGGCGGAACTAGGGCTAGGGATAAAGGTCAGACACCAGGGGTCAAGACCTGTCCTGGGAGGCACTGGTGTGTGTGTGAGCCCAGGGAGGGAAGCGGGTAGAACGGGGCCTGGGCAAAAGTGGGGCCCCCTGTAAGGGCTGGGCAGAAATGGGGGGCCCCAGCTTGGCCCTGACACCCCAAAGCAGGCAGGGCACAGACACCAGCCTGACACACTGGTAAAAGCTGGCCACTGGCTGCAATACAGGGACAGGGACATGAAGGATTCCAGTTCCCAAGACTTTCGCAGGTCATAGGGCAACTTGTAGAAGACAAACAGCACATGAGGGAAAAAATGGCTGGGGTGGGGTCCCGGACACCCCAACTCTGGGCCAGCCCCCACAGCCCACCCTGCCCTGCAGCTTCCTTCTTGGGTCTTCCTCCCTCTGCCTCCCCAGATGGCTCCCTGACCCCAGCCTGGGTCTCTGAACCCCTGTCTCCTGCTTTGTGTTCTGAGAGGTCTCACTTTCTGGATGTTTCTCTCTGTCTCTTGGCCCCTGTCTCTCTGGGTCTGTGTCCCTGGGCCCTCTGGGGGCCCCCTCCTCCCTCTGCGCCTGTCGCCTGTCGCCTGTCCCACCGGGTCCCAGACAGCCTGTCGGAGACTCCCTAAGTGTTTCTATTCTTGGCCCCAAGTGACCTCCCCAGGTGCCTCTGCAGCTGTGCCCTAATATGGTCTGAGTGGGGAGCTAGGGAGGGGGGTTTGGGGAGGGGAAGGGTCCAGGCTGGTCAGCCCCCCTCACTCACCCTCCTCCTGGGCAGGGAGCCAGCGCACCATTGGGCGTTTACTGTTTGCTCTTTTGGTGCACAGACACCCCACCTGCTGGGGTCCCCACTTCACTTGGGAGCACCTTGGGCTGTCCCTTGCCTCAGGGCACCCAGCCATGCTGGTCCCAGAGCTGGTGGGAGTCTGGGGTGCCGGTTGCCCTTTGCGGGTGCCTCACACAGACCCGCAGGGGCCTCTCAGCACCCACCCCAGTTGCAGGAGGGGTGAGGAGGAGGGGCCCTGTCATGTCACAGCAGGTGTGGGGGGCAGGCGGGAGTTGGGGGGGAGGACAGCTGTCCTTTGACTTATGGTGCTGACAGCTGAGGCCCGATTTAGCTTGTGGAGCTGGAGGCTGACCAGATATGGCAGTGAGGGGAACAGCCCCGCCCCTGGGGCACCCCTTAAAGCGCCTGGTCAAGCCCAGGGGGCCACCGGCGGCGAGGCCAGGTGAGAGGGGCACATCCTTCCTCGACTTCCCCAGTCGGCAGCTCCAGCCCTCTCCGACTCATTCTCTCTCTCTCTGTCTCTTTCCATCTCTGTGCCTTCAGCTCTCAACTTCTCTCCTCCTCCCGGTTCTAAATCCCTCTGCCTCTGTCCGCCCTTCCACCCCACCTCTCATCTGTCTTCCCAGCTCTGTCTCCCTCCTTCTCATCGTCTTTGTCTCTTTCTCTGCTTGTCTCTCTTTCCATTTCTTTCTCTCCCTTTCTCTCTCTCTCTCTCTCTCTGACCCTGTCTCCCCATCTCTATCTCCATCTGACTTTTCCTCAGCCCTCTCTCTCCTTCTCCTTGTCTGCGTGTTTCTCTTGGTTTCTCAATCACTCCCTCTTCCTTCCTTCCTTCCTTCCTTCCTTCCTTCCTTCCTTCCTTCCTGCCGTCGTTCCTTTATTTTTCTTTCCCTTTCTTCTCTCTCTCTCTCCGCCCCCCTCCCTGACCCCGACCCCACCTCCTCTCCAGCTCCCTGATGCCGCCTGTCCGGGCCCTTTGTGGTGGTTTCTGCTGAATAAAGCTGTTTCTGTCCTCGCCTCTCTCGCTCCTCTGCCTCCTTCTTCCCTTCCTCACCCCTCTGTTTCTGAGCTCAGCGCCCCGCCCTGATCCCCGATCCCCAGCGGGTGTGGGGCAGGAACTGGGGCCACGGCTGGCGTTGGGGGTCCTCCTTCCCAGAGACTGCAAGACATCGAGGCTGAGAGACAGACTGGGAGCCAGGGGAAGGAGACAGAGATGCAGAGGGAGACCCAGAGACGGAGAGACAGAGACTCGGAGACAGAGAGCAAGACAGGGGCCAAGACTCAGAGATGGGAGAGACAGCAGGACATCGAGACAGAGAGGCTCAGAGATGGAGACCGGGTGGTGGCCCAACCCCTCCCTCCCCCCAGGCCGTGCCAGGGACAATGCACCCTTGTTCCTGCTCCATGGGGGCATGGGGGCGGGGCCGCCACCAGGAGGCCTCCACCCTCAGCCTCCCGCTCCTCCTCGGGCCTCCCTTCCCAGGGTCTACCTGCCCCCAGCACATACGGAGCACCTGCTGAATATACCAGAAATGCCTCCTGGCCTCTTCATGCACCCTCGAGCCTCCCCTGTCCCTTCTTGTGCCTGCCACTTATTCTGCACCCCACCCCCGTGCTTCCGGCCCCCTTCCTTGGAGGAAATGGGCATCTAGTAAGTTCCTAGTGTCTGCCAGGCAATCTCCACACACTGCCTCGGCTCCTTAGCCTCTTCCCGCTCTCCCACCCCTTCCGCCCTGCTTCCTTTCTCTTCCTCATCTGTGGGAGACCTCCCTTGGGCAGGAAATGGGCATTTAGGAGCACCTACTGTGTGCATGCCCAGGAACTCACACTGTCTCCTCTCTCCTTCCTGCCTGCACTTTTTCCTTCCCTCTGTTTCCTCTCTCTTCTGACTTTCTGCCCCTCCCTGGGAGAGGGAATGGACACATGTTGAGTGCCTACTGTGTGCCAGGCAGTTCACACAGCCCCTCTCCCTTCCTCACACCCTCTTCCTATCTCTCCTTTGTCCCTTCCTTTTCTCCCTGGCATCTCTGCTCTTCCAAGGCAAGGAGCCCCCACTTATTGAGCCCCTGTGGTATGCCAAGCGATGGCCTGTGGTTTCTCTCTCCTCTGTACCTACTGTGTGCCAGCCAATTTTCTCACACTCCTCCTCCCCCGTTGATTCCCTCCCATCCCTTCATCTCAGACATCTGTCCCTTCTTTCTGCTCCCTCATCTCTTACTTGGAGAAGAAAACAATTACAGAGCACTTACTGTATTCCAGACAGTTAACACTCCACCTCTTCTCTTCTTGCCTTTCCCCCTCACTGTGTTCCCTAGGTCCCCTTCTGGGGAAGAGCGCAGGCATTTATTGAGCGCCTTCTGTGTACCCCAGGATCAGCCTCTCCTTTGCCTGACTCCTCTCAGTTACCTGGTTCCTTCTGCTAGACAGGCCTGTCACCTCCTCTGCAAGCCCCCTCCTTTCCTCCTGCCCATCTCCATCTCCCTGTCTTCCTTTGCCTCATTGTCTCTCCTCCCAGGAAGACAGTGTGCACTTATTGAGCACTTCCTGTGCCCACCACCCCCCCCCCCCCCCCCCCCCCCCCCCCCCCCCCCCCCCCCCCCCCCCCCCCCCCCCCCCCCCCCCCCCCCCCCCCCCCCCCCCCCGCACACTCTCTCCCTCAGTTCCTCTCCTCTCCTCTCCCTGGCTCTTTCTCAGCCGGTTTCTCCCGATCCTCTGGGCCCAGCAGGCTATCCCCAGGGGAGGCAACAGGCATGTATTGAGCACCTGCTATGTGCTGCTCCCTCCCTCCTACATGCTGTTTGTCCCTCACTTCCTGCCTCACAGGCTCTGTTCTCCCTCTCTGCTTGCTTCCTCCTCTGGGCTGCCCTCTCCGTGCTCGCTGCTAGGGAGGGGAATGAGCACTTATTAAGTGCCTACTATGTGCCCACTGCTTTATATAGATTCCTTCCCTCACAGCATCTCCTATTCATTCTCTCTGCTAGAGTTTTCCTCTCTCTCCCTTTCCTGTTCTCCTCTTCTAGGAAAAGAGCTAATACTTAATAAGCACCTGCTGTATGCCTGGCCATTTCCACCCATGGCCCTCCTTCCTTAGACTGTCTTTCCTTCCTTCCATTCTTCCTCCGTGGTGGTTTCTTTGCCTCCTTTCTCACTTGTTCCTTCTCTCCTGAAGAAGGGGATGGTGCATTTATTGAGCACCTACGGTGTGCCAGGCTTTTTGCAAGTATGGCCTCCCCTGCTCACACTCTCTCCTTCCCTGTTTCATACTGCTCTCCACCAGGAGAGGAGGGGGGCACTAATTGAGCACCAGCTGTGTGCTGGGTAATTTACACACACTGACAGCCCCTTCAGCCCTGTGGCCTCCCCTGCCACTTCCACCCCACCGGCTTCCTCTCTTCCCCTTTTTCTTCCTTCCCAGCAGTGGAAGCTCTGAGCTTTCAGACGGAGGGGTTCAGGAGTCCTCTAGGAGTCTCAGTTGGCACCGCTGTAGAAGGGGCCTGTGGGTGACACGCCAGGGACAGCAGATTGGGGCTGTGGTTTTATTTCTTCGTTGTGAATAATAAGTCTCTCCCCAGTGGGGAGAGGGCAGGCAGGGGGGGCTGAGTGAGACAATGAGAGGAAGGAAGACAGGAAGTGCTGGGACAGACCCTGGGAGGCAGCAGCGCCCACCCAATGGGCGCCGATGCTGCCTTGGTCGGCCAGCCCTGAGTTGTTACCTCTCCCAGCAGCTGTGGAAGCCAACGGGGAAACTGAGGCACATATAGGGAAGAGAACTCAGCCATCTGGCAGGGCCGTGGCTCACTGTCTTGGTCTCTCTACCTGCCCCTCCGTCCGTGAGCCTCTGCACCCCTCCTCCCCCCATTCTCTGCAGGGCTGGCTTTCTCTGTCTCTCTCTCAGTCTCTTTCTGAACTTCTCTCTCCTCTGCCTCTCTCTGATTCCCTCTCTGCCTCATGATCTCTCCCTCCCATTCTCCGAATCTCATGCTCTCTGCGCCCCCTTCCTTCCCCTTCTCGGCTCTGTTCCTCGTCACCCCGTCTCTGCTCTCTGACACCCGCCCCCC
>PVKU01001839.1:0-217762 GCA_004027475.1 Anoura caudifer | reverse complement strand
CGTGTGGCGGGTCCTCTGCACCCAGGTTCGCCCTCCGCACCCCGCTTCCCGTCTGGTCCCATCTCTCTCCTCCGGTTCCCTCGCCTCCAGTTCCCTTCCTTCCCTGGGCTCCTCACACCACCTCCCAGCTCCCCCTGCCTGCTGCCGGTCGCGTCCCGCTGTCCCTCTGTCTCCGTTCCCCGGTCCCACACACACACTGTTCCTCCGCCCAGCCCTTCTCCCCCACGGGGGGCTCCTCTGTCCTTCCCAGTCTATCCTCACCCCTGTATCTTCTTTCCATCCATTTTTTTTACTCCTTACTCTTTCCTCCGACCCTCACCGCTCCTTCCTTGCCATGCTGTCCGGTGCCCCACAGCCCCTCCTCCGGCCCGCGGGATACAACCCTCCATCTCCCCCTCCGATCCCCTGCCCTCCGTCGTCCCAGAGCGGCTCCGTCTCTCAGTCTCCGTCCCTCCCTCACCTGGTGTCTGCGGCCGCCCCCTCTCCCTCCAGGCGGTCACCCCTGCCCACTCCCACCCCTCCCCTGACCCCTGCTGCCGCTGTAACAGCTGGGAGGCCCCGGCAGACACCAGATAACCCACAGGACAGGCGGCCAGCTCTGCGCGCCCATGACACTCTTATCCTGCCTCCGAGCCGACAGTCCTCTGATCGATGTGATGGTTTGTGAAGCTCACTCCATGTCCTGCCAGGTCCCGGACCATCGATGACGGGCTTGCCCACCCCGCCCCGCCCCCCCCACCCCCGCAGCTGTGCCATCCCTCCGTCTGCAGCTCCTGGGACCAGGACCAGGGGACACAGGGACACTGCCCCGACTGGGAAGGGCACATTCAACTTCCTTCCTCCTTCTTGGTCGTTCTCAGCCTCCTCTCTCCTCTTCCTTCTCCGTCTCTTCCTCTCTTTCCCTGTCTTTCTCCATCTCTCCCTCTCTCCATCTGTCTGTCTCTCCATCTCTCTTCCTGTCTCTACTGCTCTCTCCTTGTCTCTCTATCTCTGAGTATCTCTTCTGTCTCCCCTTCTGCTGCCCCCCTTCCCTTCCCATTTTATTCACCTGGCTCCTTGCTCTGTCACACCTTGGACTCTGTAAAGCATCTTTTCCCACTTGTCTGTTTTTCTCTCCCTGGGTCACAAAAAAGCCCACGGGGCGGCTGCCAGGCCATGGAGATGGGAGAGGCGTGGGCAGCCAGCTGGGCCCCGACTCCGCCGACCACCGCCCACCCTGTCACGCTGCACCCTGGCCTAAGGCCGCTTCCCACCCTGCCTCACTGGCCCACTCTCTCCTGGCCTCTCAGATTCCACCCTCGGCCTCCTTCTCCCCCTTCCACCCCCCACCGAGCTCCCTCCATCCGGTCCTTGGTCTAGACCTCCCCCTTCCCAGCCTCTGGAGGTGCTCCCGTGCAGGTGCGTGCCTGCCCGCGCTCTCCCACTCAGTCCTGCCTCCCTCTCGCCGCACCTCAGCCCCTCTCCTCCTCTCTCCGGCCCGCCTCCCCCACCTGCTTGCGCACTCTCACTCTCCACATCGTTTCTCTTTTGCTCTGATCCGCACCCTCGTCCCTCCCTGGGGCCTCTCCTCTGTTCACACCCTCCCCACTTTGTCCCAGTCCCCGCGCTGGCTCCCTTAGCAGCCTCTCCTCGTCCTCCTCACCCTCCTCCTCCTCCCCTTCCTCCTCCTCCTCCTCGTCCTCCTCCAGGTCCCTCCTCTCCTCTCCTTTCTCTTCTTCCCTCTTCTTTTCCCTCGTTTCTCTCTCCCTGACCCAGCTCCTGGCTCTCTTCTTTTGCTTCTCTCCCTCCACACTCTTCTTTTCCTGTCCTGTCCTCCGGCCTCTTTTTCTCCTTGGCCTGCTCTCTGCCATCTTCAAAATCACTTGCCTTTTAACCCCTCTCCCCCACAGGCCCTCGAGTCCTGCTCTCCCGTTTCTCCCTCCCCTCCCCCTTCTCTTCCTGTCTCACAACCTCTCTTCCTTCTCTTCTCTCTCCTCCGGCCTGAACTCTCCCTCCTCCTCTCCATCTTCCTCGTCTCCCACTGTCGTCCCCCTCTCATCCCCCGCCCCTGCTCCCCGGCACCCCGCTCAGGCCCGCCCTTATGCTGTCTGGTCTCTCATTCTCCTCCTTTCCTCAGAGTGGCCCCCTTCCCCTCCTTCTGTTTTTCTAGCATGTTCTCATCTCCCCTTTCTGCCTTTCCCCCTTCTCCCTTCCATCTCTTTTCTCTCCTTTCTCCCTCTTCGATTTCTCTTCTCTGAATCTCTCCTTTTCTTCTTGTCTCTCCCACTCACTCCGTCTTCTCTCCCCAGTTTCTCTTTTCTCTCTCCCCTCCCTTCTTTCAATCCCATTCCTTTTTCTCCTCCATGAACCTGTCGCCTCTTTTCTCCCCCACCCGATGGTTCTCCCCTCACCAGCCTCCCTCGCTCTGTGCCTGTGCCCTGCCCAGCCTGTCTTGGGGGCCCTGCCATCCCAGCACCCTGCATCCTCACCTAGGGCCCCTCTCTCCTCCTCCCCCCACTCTCTCTGCTCCCCTCTTCTGCCCTCAATGTTCTGAAATTTCCAAGTTCGGAGCCAGAGGTGGGAGCCCATCCACAGCTCCTCACAGGCTTTTGGGGCAGGAGGCAGGTCAGCCTGGAGCAGGGCTGCCAGGCTAGAGGCCCTGGGGTGGAAGGACCTTTGTGACGCCCATGTTTTCTCTCTTTTCTGTCTGTCCTGGACTCTGGACACTGCCTGGAGGAATCGGAGCTGTCCCAGGACCGGGAAGGAGGAAGCAAAGAAGAAGCTCAGAGACAGGGAGCAAGTGGCCTAAAGCCACACAGCATGTAAGTGGCTGGCCTAGGACCCGGCGGGCCTCCTTGGGATCGCCCGGAATCCGCTCCTCCTGGACTCCGCTGATCCCTGAGCTCCTGCCCGAGCTCAGCGAGGAGAGGGCTGCCTCATTTCTGCTCCATTCTCCTCCTCAACCCACCCCTGTCTCCTCTCCTCAGGCAGCACGGAGCCCATCAGCAGTGGGGAGGACAGAGAAAATAGACACCCAGCGTTCTTGAGGAACAGCATCTGCTAGGACAGTGGCTTCCTGGGAACCCGACCTTCCCAAAGGACCACCCGCGCCCCCTGCAGGGCACTTCTTTCCACAGAGGGGGACACCTGGGTCTGCTTGAGGCCTGACAGTGAAAGCCTCCACTCCACCTAGTGGCAAAGGGTGGAACTGCAACCCAGCTTTATTAGACCTAGGACCAGCCCGCAAGCACTGGACAGTGGCTAGAATGCAGGATTGAGGGGGGGGGGCGTTGGTGGGTAAGGAGGGGAGTGGGAGAATTTTCAAAAGCCTGTAAAAATAAAATATTTTACTCTAGTCAATACATATACTCAGCAAGCTCCTTGGATGCCAACTCACACCTCTGGACTTCACGTATTTTCCTGTCATTCTGGGTAGATTCTGTGTTGCCATGGAAACGCATATGGGACTGGGCAGGGAAACGAAGGAAGGTGGATTTGGTGAATAGGGTTTGACTGGGAGCCTAGTTCCAGGAACTGGGCCAAGCTGAATTTGCTGGCTTTGTGATGACGCCGCTATCCCTCACTGAACGGAAGTGGGTCCAAAGGCAAGTGACAGATAAAGGGACCCTGCCATCGGGTCCTGGCCCTCACCACGGAGTCTCCCAGATGGGTTAAATGAAGGCGACCACAGAATCGCTTCCAAAAGCCACACGCTACAGTGCACAATTCAGGGTAGTAAAGAGGCTTTTAAAAATACTAAAATCAGCCTTATGTATTTTCAAAGATTGTCATGCAGTTCTGTGCTAAGGTCACCTAAATGCTGATGTGAAGGCCTAGGCATGGGAAGGGGGCTTCACCAATGCCAGGGGGCAGGTGACATTTTATAGGGCAAAGAAGGGCCTCCAAGGGGTGAGGCAGGAAACTGGGAAGCGGGGGCAATCACCTTGTAGGTGCTGTCCCATCTGAGACCTGAGGTCAGGAGGCTGGGGGTGGTGGGTCTGAGCTCAGTGGGGGCAGAAAGAGGGGGCGGCACTGTGGGGAGACAGGTGGGGTGAGAACTGCCGGCAGTCCAGTCTGGCCTGGTGGTATCTAAGTGACTCCTTAATCAAGGCTGGGGAGGGGAGAGAGGTAATTAACACAGAATACAACAGAAACTCACAGGCCTCAAAGGCCAGTCTGAGGGACCGGGACTTTGTCCTGAGGGCACTGGGAAGCCATAGGAGGGCTGTGAGCTGGGGAGGAGTAGGGTAGCTCAGGTGTCAAAGCCCCCTTGAGGGGGACAGACTGGAGAAGGAATGGTGGAGGCTGGGCTAGCGGTCCTGGGGGAGGGATGAGGGCAGGGCTGCGGTCCCAGGGACAGAGGGGAAGGGAGGAGGCAGGGAGGGGCAGAGCAGCACCGCTGACTGCAGGCTGCACCACGGGCTGAGAAGCTAGGTGGGCAGCAGCACCACTCGCTGGAATAAGGGGTCCCTACAGGAGCTCTGACTGGCAGGGCAGGGGCACTGACTACCTCAGTCCCTGAGGCACCTCCTGGGGCAGCAGTCAGGGGTCTGGAGACCAGCGAGGGGCTGAGCTGGAGGTGGGTGTGGAACCACCAGTGTGGCCGGGCAGGGAAGGACGACATCCCCCAGCGCATCTCCACCTGGCGGCATGGCCTGCAAACGCACACACAGCTGGCAAACCAACGCAACTGCCCCAAGATTCCCGCAGGACACCCGCAGGCCCGCAGACAGGGCGGTGAGGTCAGGTTGGAGCCAGTCATTTCACAGAGGAGGGCGCGCCTTACGTCCCAGGTGGAAACCTCTCCGACGTCCATCACACGGAGGAACAGCAACACGCTACTGGAAAACCATCGGCAGACACGATCACCTGTGCATGGAGAGAATGCCTCCAGAACGAAGTCCCCCGAGGCTGAAACTTGGGCAGCCCCTGCTGAGCAGACACAGTCTGGGCTGGGTGAGCAGACCCTTCTGCACCTTTTGAGGTTCATGCTGTATCCCCGGATCCCCTGGCCCATAAAAGGAAGCGTGGCCGAGCTCTCTGGGGATGGGCAAGAAACTGGAGAAGTTTAATAAGGACAGAGCCCCAGGGAGCCTACACTAGCCCACACGATGACTAGAATATACTGCAGAATAACTGTGCCAGCTTGAGGGCGATTGAAAAAGTCTTAGAGGAAAAGCATGTCATCAGATAAAGATCTTAATTGCAACCCATTAAACACTAATGATGGGGAGAATGACAGGGTGGCAGGGAGACTACCCCTGCAAGCCACACACAGGGCTAAGAACTCTGAGTCAGAAACACTGTCCAAGAAAGCATCGCTGGGGGCGGGCAGGGGCGGGGGTCATCTGGGGAAAAGCTACAGAATTCCCGTGGAGCAGACAGGAAAAACGCACTTGGTCTCCTGCTGGTGCAAGTTGCAGCCAGGACACCATTTTACATACAAAGCTACAGAAAAACTGGTGAATTTACCCCAGTGCAGCCAGGCTCCACACCTTGTCTTTTTTTTTTTTTTTTTTAAATAAAGATTTAATTTTATTTACTTTTTAGAGAGAAGGGAATGCAGGGAGAAGTACAGGGAGAGAAACATCGATCTGCTGCCCCTTGCAGACCCAGCCCACAACCCAGGCATGAGCCATGACCACCCACCCCTGGGTTCGCAGGCAGGGGCTGGCCCAGGGCCACACCAGCCAGGGCCCCGCCTCATCCTTGAAAGAGACGGTGGGCCTGTGAGCAAGACTGGGGAAAGGGGGACTAGAGTGTGCCCTGTGCAGGCAACTCAGCAACATGGAACCAGTTTGCAAGGGCCATCCACCCCAGCCATTCCATTTCCGGGTTTGAGCTTAGCTACTCCTGGCTGAGTGAGCCCAGGGGCCTTGGGGGGCGGGGAGGGGGCCCAGGCCACTCTGGGTAGTTGGAGCGAAGCCAGTTGCAGGACAGCATGTGGCATTCTCTACTTTTGTGTTATAGAGTGGGGGTTTTAACAGCGGCCCTGCCAGCTCGTGCTCCATACACACGCTCCAGGGGGGAAAATAAAAGGATAAAAGTGAGGAGGGGAACAACTTCGTACCACACCCCATCCTCCATCACCTGCTCATGCAAATGCTTCTGAACTGCCCCAGGGACCCCACTATTGGTCACATGTCCCCAGGAAGCAATTCAGACTCACACCGAATGGGCTGGCTCACAGTGGGCCTATTTGTAACCACAGAAAGCAGGGAGTAGGCTACCACAAGTGGTGGACGTTTGGGGAACAGCTTAATACGCAGCCAGGTGACACAGAGCCGCCACGACAATGACAGAAGCCGAGTTTCGGGATTTCTGTGTGACTCATCATGCAAACACCAGAACCGAACGTCGTCTACAGGCACACGCACATCAGGACCAGTAGCAGGTGCTTTCGGCTGCTGGCAGGTGTGAGTCTTCGCAACTATGGATTTTAACCCATTCTCGTCAATGTTTTTTAAACAGACAAGTGAGGGGAATAAACAGCAAAGGTCCAGCCGCCTCACCCAGTGCCAGTGCCCCAGGGAGGACACCCAGGCAGGGTGAGACTCCACTGACACCCCAGGACACTGACATCCACTGCCTGCGGCTGGTTCACTTTGTGCCGATTTTAAACATCGTTTCCGCAAGCCCAGAAGCCTATGCAGGGTCTGGCATCCTGGGCAGGAAAAGAGCAGAGCTGCCCAGGCCTGCTCTGTGCCCACAAGGGCAGGGTGACAGGAGCCTGGCAGAGGAGCTGGGCTGTCTGGAAAGGCATGGGGGCTGGAGAACACTGGCATGTTCCTGGACTGCAGGGCTTGGGGGTAGTGGGGGTGTCAGCCACCAGATCAGAGGGGCCCAGGAGTGTGGGCCCCAGCCTGTGGGTGAAGGGAGGCCCTTGGGACTACAGCGGGGCCATGGGGGCAGGCAGGGTGCCACCAGGCCAGGGATGCAGCCCCGCCTCTGGCAGGAACACCAAGGCCCACAGGGAAGGGACTCTTGGGGAGGGCCAGCGAGTCCCTTTTGGGGTGACCAAGGACACGGGTACTCTGGGTAGGAAAGCAGTCCCCTGGGTGAAAGAGGACGGACGGGCACTGACTGGCCCCAGGCCTCTCACCGGCCACTGCCCCCACCGCCACCTCCACTGCCACCGCCCCCCTGGCCCCCGGCATCTGGCGCTCCGGACATCATGAGGAAGAGGACGACAGGAATGATGTACATCCACTGCAGGCCGGACAGGAGGACAGGACATCGTACAGACAGACACAGAGAAACAGAGAGAAGGGAGGTGAGTATGAGCAGCATTTTCCCCAGGGCGGGAAAGGTGGGGGCTGACGTGAGGGGAAGCCAGTTGAGGAGAGGGGCCCGGGTCCCCTACATCACTACGGGTGGGGGAGGGCCGGCAGGGTGCAGGGCGGGCAGAGGCGGGAGGGGGCTCAGTCCTCACTCAGGCCTCCTGCGGCGATGGTGCGGGCCCAGGGGCAGCAGGACGCAGGGCTGTGAGCAACACGGCCCCCCCTAGGATGAGGTGCCACTGAGGAGGGAGGGGGCGCGGGTCAGGGCCAGTGGTGGCCACGGGTCCGACAGCCACCAGGGAGGCGGGCTCTAGGCCTCTCTGGACCTCAGTTTCCTTGTGACCCAGCTGTCAGGCTGTCCTGAGGGAGGGGCCCCGCGGGCACCGCGCCCCTTACGGCAGGGCTCAGCATCATCCCACCAGCAGTCATGGCCGCCCACCACACCAGCCTCCGCAGGCCCTGCCCGGCCTCGCCTCAGGTGGGACCAGACGCCTCCAGCCCCAGCACTTCCAGGTCCAAGGACCCTGGGCCTCCCAGCTTCCCTGGCAGTACAGGCCTGTCCCCTCCTCAGCTCCTGACTGGCCCCCTGGGCACCTTGGCCCAGAGCACTGCCACCCCAAACGCCCCAGCCCAGAGCCGCCCGGGGCCTGGCTGGAGGATGCCACCAGCCGCCTCCCTTTGCAGGCCACACCGTGCCTTTGAAATCTCTACCAGCCCCAGTCTGGACTCACAGCCCTGGCCCAGGGCTGGCTCAGGCTTCATCCCCTCCCCTGGATACTGGTCCCGCCCCCTCTTAGAGCTGCCCCTGCCCCTCCCCTCCCCACAGTCCCCCGCCAGGCCCTTCCTCCAACAGGCCTCCGTACAAGAGGGACGCTGCCTACACAGAGTCTGCCGACAGCCCGGGCGCCCGGGTTCCCTGCACCACCAGCTCTGCGCCGGGTATTCACTGAGCCTGGACGCCCGTGACAGGTGCTGCGGGTTGACGTGGGCTGCAGCCCTCAGCTGCTCTGCTCTGTCGGGGACTAAGCTCAGCCCAGGTGCATGGGGACAGGTATAGAGGCCCAGAGGAGAGCAGCACGGCCCACAGGCAGGAGGCCGAGGGGGATGAATAGGGCAGGGAGCACTCCGCACAGGAGGGGGTCTCATCAGGAAGGGGGGACAGGTGGTACCCCACTCACATATTTGGCAAAAAAGGACTTCTGCTCCTGGGGGTTCTTGGCCTTCTGGGCCTGCTCCATCTCCAAGCGCTCAATGAAGGCGGCAGTCTCCGGGCTGAGGGTGGGGAAGGGAGACTGGGTGAGGGATGGGGCTAGCCACCCTGAACAGCAGCAAAGGCAGGGGCGTGGCCAAGCCAGTGGGGCTGTCTGCAACCCCATCCCGCACCCTCACCCTCACCCTCACCCTGGGGCTGTGACCGGCGGCTGCAGCTGCACAGAGGTGTTGAACAGCTCCAGGTCCACGTCCTCCACCTCGTGGCCCCGGCAGCCCCCATGGTTCGTCACCACCGACACTCCCACCACGTTGCCAGCCACATCCACGTGCAGCGTCAGCAGATCCGAGAGGTGCGACTCTACCAGGGAGCACTAAGGGGGGAGGGTCAGGAGAAGGGGGAGCAGGGGCTGTTGCTCAGGCCTTGCCCTCACTGGGACCCCGGAGCCTCTGCCCCTCTCACAGCCCCAGAGCACCTTTCAAAGCCTCCACGGCTGTCGGCCCCACTTGGGCACCAGCCCAGGTGCAGCAGCCTCCCCCAGGCCCCCTCAAAGAACCCACCACATGGCCGCAGCTAGGGGGAACTTCAAGGCCAAGGCCAAGGCCAAGTACCCCCACCTCCTTGTCCATAAATACTAGTTAACGAATGGTGGAAGCCAGGCTGGGATCGGTGGGAGGAAGGCTGGTCCTCGTCACTGACTCACCGCAGGGACAAAAGAGGAGACGTAGCCGCCAGCTTCTGGGCCATCAGGGGCTCCAGGCCGCCGTGGGACCCGGACACGGTACAGGCCGTTCATGGCTGCCACATCCTGCAGGGCAGGCGGAGGCAGCGGTGAGAGGGATGCCCAGCCCCTGCCAAGCCCAGACCCGCACCAGGCCCATGGGCCGCAAGGCCCTGCCCTGGTCTTGCCCAGCCAGCCAGGCTGAGGATGCCTAGGACTCTTCCCACGAGGCTGGCCCTGCTGGTGCATGGGGCCAGGACCCTTGCAGCTCCATGTGGCCACAGGGATAGGGTGGAAGTGGATTATGGCAGCTTTTGCCAGATTTCCCTAAACTGTGGCTATTCCCTCAGCCCTCCTTCTTCTCATCTACCCTGTGGCCTGGAGCCCCACCGGAGCCCCAGCAGCTCCCTACACCACACATAGGAGGACCGAGCTGGCCTGGGAGGAGCCCAGCCCTTGGGGAGGCCGTGAGGAGGTGAGGAGGGCTGTGGGAGAAGCAGCAATCTCTTGTTCAACCTTGGCTATTGTGGGCACCTCCTTCTCCTCAAAAGCCAAACTCAGCCCAACCAACTGTAAGTCGCCTTGGCTGAACCTGGAAGGGTGAGTAAGAGGAACTGGTCATGTGAAAACCAACGGGAGGAGAGGGTGTGCTGGACGGAGAGACAGCACGAGCAAAAGCCCTGAGGCACACATGTAACATCCTAAAGCACCCATGTCCCCGCTGCTTGCCAAGCCCCGGGTCCCCTCCTCACCCGCAGGCGGCCCCGCTCCTCCTCGTTGAGCTGCCGCTGTGACAGGGACAAGGTGTTGTCCTGCTGGTTCCAGAGTATGGAGCCCCGCTTCCGGAAGTGGGCACTGTCATCTGTGGGGAGCCTGGGCTCAGCAAGCACCCTGCCACAGCACCCTTCAACACTTGCAGTGACCAGCTTGCTTTCCCAACCTGAGCCCTCATGTTCATGTTCCTGCCTGTAAATTAGGGACACCCCACCACATCCTCACAGAGCAGACCCAGGCAGATGCCTGAACCCCACAGCTCCTAAACCCTGCTTCTGCCTTGCCAGGTGACCCAGAAACAGTCACATAACCTCTCCGAGCCTCAGTTTTCTGAGCTGCAAAATATAGGGCTACAGAGCCCAAGGGATCCCCACCACCAGGCCGTGCTGCCCTCAGCATGGCTTTCCCAGGCCAAGGCCGGGGTCTGGCCCAGATGGCCCACAGAGAGCCCCAGCTTCAGGGTTTACAACAAGGGCCCCCGGAGTCTGGGGGCCCAGATGGGGTTATTATTATTGTTTTTAAATATTTTATTTATTTTTAGGGGGGGGGAAGCGGGGAAGGGAGGGAGAAAGAGAGGGAGAGAAACATCAATGTGTGGTTGCCTCTCACACATCCCCTACTGGGGACCTGGCCCTCAACCCAGGGATGTGCCCTGACTGGGAATCGAACCGGCAACCCTTTGGTTCGCAGGCCAGTGCTCAATCCACTGTGCCACACCAGCCAGGGCCCCAGAGTGGATTATTAACACCTGAACTACACTGACATCTGCACTCTGGCAGTTTAGGCTGGGCTTTGGAGGGGTCCCAGCCCTGCCATCCACTTACAAGAGGATCTTGTGTGATGCCCCTCTGAGCTTCAATTTCCCCTTCTGGAAAACAGGGCTACCCCTAACACCTACTGCCTGGCATGACTGTCGTGAGAATGTCTGACTTAATACATGCAGAGCATCTAGTGCAGGACACCGGTCAGAAAAGTCTGCTCTGAGGTTATTATTGCTTTACAGGCAAGTTCCTATTCTCTAATGCCCTCCCCGCCCCCACCGCCGCAGTGTAATGTACACCCACTCCCCTGGGGAAAAGCTGTTAGTGAAAGCGTGGTGTCTCACACTGCACAGCACCTGGACTGCAGTTCCCGACTTCACAGGGTGCAGGGCAAGTGTTCAGGCTGGGACATCACCGAACTCACCGATCTCAAATGAGTGTTCCAGCAGCAGCCCAATGGTACCACAGCCCTCGCCCTCTCGACCTTCCGCCCCCACCTGCAGACGACAGAGAGGACTCCAAGTGAGGCCCAACAGAGCCCTCGTTTT
The DNA here is from genome assembly GCA_004027475.1 of Anoura caudifer. NCBI lineage: Eukaryota > Metazoa > Chordata > Mammalia > Chiroptera > Phyllostomidae > Anoura > Anoura caudifer. Next base: position 206,489 of record PVKU01001839.1, on the reverse strand, counting down.
CATACTCATCTCCAAACACTGCCGCTTGCCCACAGCTCCCCTCTGAACTGCCTATTTCATGAAAATTCAGGATCTGGACGGTCCCCAGCAAACCAGAGCCTGCAAAGAAGCAGTAAGCTCGTTTCCAAGACAACTACCTCTGGCTCATTTTCACACCTAGTATCATCAATATTGCTGAGTTAAAGGGCACCCTAGCTTCCTTTCCAAGCTAATAATATCCAAATAGCCTCGTTTTCACCTTAACTGCTTCAATAGCCATGATGTCACCCTAATTCCGCCTCTTATCAAACACAAACAAGGATCCATACCTTCCTTTTCTCTAAATCGCCAAATTTCTTCTACCTCTGCGGCATTCTCCACTCTAAACCTTTGCACCTGAGCAACCTGGTTTCCATATTTTAATCCTACAAATCAAGATCCCGCCCTCCTCATGCATATTCAGCCAGCAGAACTCTCCAATCTCTCGACAGCACTCCCCATCTTCCGCCGGTCCTTTTCATTTTAGCTGCCCGGTGTCTCATTCGCCAGGATTTCATCCGGGCCACACCTCCTCATGCATATTCATGATACAGATCCTCACTGTCAAAACGTCAAGAGTCTGGCCTCAGCCTTCTCCTTGAGCGCAGCTCTGTTTTCCCCCCAACGAACGTGCAGGTCCCAAAATCCCACCGGAGCCCTGCCGCCTCACGCTTTCCCCTTTCCTCTCCCAGTTGTGCGGCCTCTGCATGTGCAGGACAGCAGACTCGCTTTCCACGGTTCTTTCACTTCTTTTCCCTCTCGGCCCTGCGCGGCCCCGTTCCCACCTTAACGGACCTCAAATCAAAGTCTCAGACTCAGATTTCCGTCAGCTTCGCCCCCGTACCGAGTCAATGAGTACTTACCCCTCGCACAGCGGCCCCGGACCTGCAACCACTGCCTCGCGCGCGGCTGGGAGCTGCGGCCGCCACCAGCAAGAGCAGGAACAGCCGACTGGCCACGGCGCCGGCCGCCGCCATTTTGTTCCCTTCCCACCAGCCAAAGGGCGACAGCGAGCCCGGAGCCGCAGAGCACTCCGGGAGAAACGGACTGCAACCTACGCCCGTGCGCCTGCGCCGGCTCCTTGCGTCTGCGCACTAGCGCCTGCCCGCTCCCCGGGCCTGACGTCCGGAGGGTGGCCACTGCCTGTAGGATGACGGCACAATTGCGGGCATCTCCTGGTACGCAGCATTTTGTGGTTACAGAATACGCGGTCCCGCCTGTCGGTTTTCTCCCTTGGCTCCTTCCTCCGTTTCCCAAAGGGGCAGGGCGTTGCGATGAAGCAGGGGCAAGAGCCTAAGCCGTCCCTCAGTGAAGCAGGTGCGGTGGGACCAGGTGGGATGGCAGAGCCAGGCCTAGAGGGGTTGCACCAGATGAGGGATGGGGTCGGCGAAGTGGACACTGATAGCCCAGAAACCCCTGCTCTCAGCGCCGAGCTGCCCCGGGCCCTGCCAGCTGTGGGTGTCCGACCCAGCCTCTTGGAATAGATCCCCGAACTTCGACCCTAGAACGCGCCCTGGTTCCAGCCTGTCCCACGGGCCGGCCTGGCCGTCTCCAGCGCTACCTTCTGCGCGGCGAGTTCGACCAGCTGCGAGACTTCTCCATCTTTGAGAGCAACTTCGTTCAGGTGTGGAGCCCCAGGACCCCCTGAACAGCAGCCTGAGTCTCCACCTCCTGACTTTGGCAACCCCGGCTCTCCCTCCTGACAACTCCCCCATAATGTGTATTTCCTGGAATTCCTGACCGACCCCTTTCCCCATACCTCCAGATCTTAACTCCTCCATGAAACCTGGCCCCTGATTCCCTTAAGTTTCCCTACTTAACAACTGCTTGACTCTTGACCTTTGACCTCAAGGTATCGACTCCCATCTTGGTTGGTACTTAATTCACTAGGTTCTTGACCCTTAATCTTACCAAGAGTCTTGACTCTGATCCCTCCACAAGTCTGCTCCCCACATCTATCCATCTTCTAATCTTTGCCCCACCCCCCCACCCCCACCCCAGGTGACTCGGTTAGGAGAAGCTGCCAACAAAGTAACCATGGGGGTGGCAGCCTCCAGTCCAGCCCTGGAACTCCCAGACCTGTTGCTGCTGGCAGGCCCTGCCAAGGAGAACGGACGCCTGCAGCTCTCTGGGTGACTGCCCTCACCCCCACCCCCACCCATACCTCCTTGCTCCCCAGCTCAGGCTGTCCTAGGCTCCCAGCAGCACCTCCTCTCAGATGACCCCTAGGGTCAGGAGCCTTGGATGGCTACCAGGTCTCTCTGGCCTGCTGGCCACCCAGGAGAACGAGGACAGGGCAGTCTGCAGGGGCACAAAAATCAGGGATAGACAGACATGAGGGGGAACAGTCCTCAGCCACACCTGGCAGGGGTCATGAGAATGACCTGCAGCACCTGCTACATGCCAAGCACGCCCTGGCCCCTCACATCATCTTATCTTTGACATCATACTCATATGGTGGGGCCCCTTAGCCCCATCCTTCAAAGAGATAAACTGGGGCCCAGAGAGGGGATCCACTTGCCAAGGATCTCACAGGGGGTCAAGGATCACCTGGGATTGGAACCTCAGGCTTCTTGAGATTGCTGACCTCACGGTGGTCAAACTCCTGTGTCATGCTACCCAGGGCCTCTTCAGGTCCTTGTTTTTTTTCACGGAAAAAGTAATGCAGATCCACCCTGACTGGTGTGGCTCAGTGGGTTGACCTCAGTGCAAACCCAGAGGTCACCAGTTCGATTCCCAGTCTGGGCACATGCCTGGGCTGCAGGCCAGATCCATGGCTGGGGGCATACAAGAGGCAACAGATTGATGTATCTCTTGCACATCAATGTTTCTCTCCCTCTCTTTCTCCCTCCCTTCCCCTCTCTCTAAAAATAAATAAAATTTTTTTTAAAGTAACGCAGATCCATACCAAGGTCTAAAACATATAACACAAAATATACTTTTCTCCCATCCTAGGCTCCTGCATCCAACTCCAGCAGCATATACCAAAACATTTCTATGGTATAGTATAATTACCACTGAGTCATAACCTGCATTTGGAAGGCACTAAAGGGAGGGCTTTGACCTTCATAGTCTCCTGCTGCACCCTCCCCTTGCTGGCCCCCAAATAAATATACCATCGAAGTAAAAACATTGAGCTTGCTCTGCAAACTCAGTCTCAAGACTCACCCTGGTGCCTCCCTGCTAACCAGCTTACACCCCGGAGTTCCTCTGGACCACCTCTGATGGGCATCTCGTGTGCATTGGTCTGTTAATAGTTGCAGGCACATGCTACATACTACCTTTCCCTCTGCTCACTCCCTCAGCATGATAGCAATATTCAGTTCATATTGACATGAATACAGCCACCAGGCCCTGTGGTGGCCATACCTGGTTGAACAAACTGGCCCCTTGGACACCACTCTTAACAGTGTTACAATGTAGTAGGAAACATCCTTGAACAAAAGGCCACCTTTGGATGCCCTGGGTTTAAACCCTGGCCTCATCTGTTCACTGGCTTTGGCCAAGTTCTCCTACCTATCTGGGCCTCAGTTTCCTCACCTGGAACATGGGGATAAGGGGAGACCCCACCTCCAGGGCTGCTCGGGGATAAACTAAGTAAAAGTACACAAAGTAAGCTCTGTCAGTGTCAGCTGTTATTCTTCCATTTGGGAAACATAATAGATGGAGTCTGCCACTGAGGCTGTGTCGAGTGTCTTGGGATTACAGCCAGCGTGGCAGGCAGAAGACATCCATGTGCACAGGTGTTAGGGTGACAAAAATATCACCTACTGGGCAGGCAGACAGAATAAATGGCAGTTGGTACGATGCGGGAAAAGATCTGTGGAGACATCATTCAGGGGACCACGGGGATGTTGGCAAGCGTGGACATGGTTGCAAGCGGGCCAACGGTGGTGAACAGACTTCCCTGAGAGAAATGCAGTGGGCAAGCCAGGGGGATGGCTAAAGGAAGATTTCAGGCAGAGGGAACAGCTTGCACAAAGGCCCTGAAGTAGGGCCAAGCCTGACAAATTTTCAGAACAGCGAGGAGGCCAGTGTGGCTGGAGTAGAGCGAGCCAAGGAAGTAGGCGGGAGGTGAGGGCAGAGAGAGAACAAAGCGGGTAGACTGCAGGGCCTACGGCTGGCGAGGTGAGGACTTGGCTTTGACTCAGCCAACTCAGGTGTTGACCGGCGCCCTCTAGCGGCTGCGTGGGGCACAGACGAGCTGGGGGCCGAGGCGGGGAAACGACAGTGGCTCGACTCAGGTGGAGGCGTTGGAGGGAGTTGGAAGTTGTCGGATTGTGGATACATTTTAACGGTAGAACCATTAGAATTCCGTGGCGGGACTGGATGAGGGTGTGTGACAGAAAGGTCAAGAGGGACTCCACACTTCTGACTGACCATGTAAGTGGGAGGATGTAGTTAAAACTGGGAGGATGGAGAGGAGCGGGCTTAGGGTGGGGATAAGGTCAGCATTTTATGTGTCCGATGTCGATCCAACATCTAAATGGAACTTGATTTTAGCTAGGAGGCTGTCTATTCAAGTCTGGGATTTAGGAAAGAGGACCGGCGGGAGACACAAGTGTGCTTTGTGGTGTGGTGGAAGTTGGGGATGGGTAAGATTCAAGAGGCAGAGAAAGTGGAAAAGGACTCCCTCCGGGCGGAGAAAGGGGCGGCGATGTGGGCGCCCCGGACTCTGAGGGTGCCCGAGCTACGGAGTCTGGTAGGGTCGGGACCTGAGAGCGCCCCTTCCGCGCGCCCAGTCTGTTCCCCTTGCAGTTCGTCCAGCTCTTCGTTCACGACGAAAGGCACTGTCAGCTCAAGGTCAAGTTTCAAACGGGCCGCGCCTTCTACCTGCAGCTTCGGGGTCCTCCCGAGACCCGCCACCGCAAGTTCGGCCAGTGGGTGCGGCTGCTCTACCGCCTGCGCTTCCACTCGGCCCGGCGAGTCGAACCCTTCACGCAAAAATACTCTGCGGCCAACACCTGGGTCAAGGAGGAGGACGACGACGAGGAGGACGAGGAGGAAGATGAAGAGGATCTGACTTAGGGGTTGGAGGTGAGGGGGCGGGGCTGCGAGGAGGCGGGAGAACGGGTCAGACTCCGGGGCCTGAGGGAGGAGGTGGCTGGGGGTCTGACGGCTTGCGGCTGAGAGTGGAAGTGCAACGGCCTGGACTACTGATTCCTGAGAGGGTCTGAAGTCCAAGCGTCCAGGACAGTGCGAGAGCTAAAGGAGCTAAAGTGGCGTCCAGGGCAGTTCCGGAACTGGGCATCCCCGCCCCCTTCCTGCCTCTCCCCACAGTGGGATCTGGGGAGGGAATGCTGGGGCCTGCAGGGGAGGTCAGGCCTGGAGGCGAGGAGCGCCTGTCCTTGAAGGTGGGGGCCCTGGAACCCGTGGGGACTCTTCCTCTGGACTCACCTGCCCCCGCTGCCTCCCCAGTAAGTACAGAGCCCCCCACCCCACCCCAAACTGCAGCTACAGGTGCGGCCAAGGCCTCTGAGACAAACGCTCTTGTACGCAGCTTCGGGCCATGGACGCCACACTGGAACCACCCAGGTCTCTCTGAGGACTCCGATTCCTCCAACACCCTTTGAAGACCCCAAAGGGCCAAAGAGCCATGTACCCTACTTTGGGGCCGGAGAGATGAATTATTAAAATTCAAAAGATCGTCCACTTAGGAACCAAGAACCAGGTCGTCAGCAATTCAACACGGCCGCCTGGCAGAAGCAGCCTTTCTGGGTTGGCTCCTTGTGGTCTTCCGGGCATCACGTCTGGCCGCTGGGAGGCACCCCTGAGACCTAGTGCCCCTATGCTGTCTTGGCTACCTTACCAGAGCAGCCCTCCCAACCTGGCCTTTGGGTCCTCTCTGACTCTCTGTAGTTGCTGCAGCAGCTGGCCTGCCTTACCCCCACTCCTGTTAGCTAGTCTACCCTCCAGGCGGCCTGGGGTGCGCAGATGCCAGGGAGTTTTGGCGGTGGCTTCGCCAAAGTAGCTGTTCCAAGATGGCGGCCTCCACGTGGCCTTTTGCCTTTCAGTGGTGGCCACTCCAGCCTGGTTGTCCCCATTACCCACCCCTAGGTGCTTAGCCCCTACGGGAGGAGGCAGGCAGAGCTAAGACTCAAGAAGGACAAACACGTGCGTTTCCAGACAAGACTCTTATCTTCTCGGTGATACCTCCTCAAAGGGAAACACTATTCAGGGAGGTCGGGGCAGGACTCAGCAGCCAGTGATCTCGGCGGGTCGGAGAGTGTCACTGGGGTACTGTGGACGAAATGAGACAAGGGTGGCTCAGGGGCTACAGGGACCTGGCTGCCTTGGCGCCAGTGCCCCCACCAGGCCCTTTTGCCTGCTGGATTCAGTTGGCCAGCAGGGGGCGCAAGTTTCCCCTTCACCACCCTGCGCACCACCCCATCCTGCCCCATGATTGATTGATGTAGCTTTGAACCCCAAAGTGGGACATTCTGATCAGGGATTTCTGAGCAGATGCTGGCGGCACGGGCTGTCACTGGAATCCTCAAGGGATATTTCGGAGCTGACTCAATAGTTGATAAAGGGGACTGAACTTGAGAAACTGGGTCAGCCCAGAGGAATGACCGACACAGAGGAAGGCGTGGTCTCTGAGCCCTCATTAAGGGTCTGAGGCCACTTCTGTCCGCTGGGCTGTCATCAGGGCCAGGGGAAGTCACGGTCGGGGAGGGACCCTGGAAGCCACCTCTAAGGGACTCAGCAGCCTCCCCACAGAGCCTTGACTGGAAGACCTTGGGTGGACGCAAGGCCAAGGTCGGGGAGGTGAGGAAGTGTGTTCGCAGTAGGCAGAGTGGCAGGGAGGAAGCCAGTCAGTTTGTCCAACTGCCAGCAGCTTGGTGTGGCTGGAACAGTGTGGAAGAAAATGAGGGTACGAGAGGCTGGAAAGGGGCCAGATGCAGGACGCTGACACCAGGCTGAGGGGCTCCAGGGCTGCGGGGAAGCCCATGGAGGGCAAGTCAACCCTGGAGAAGAGAGTCCTCTAGGGCCCTGTGTGGGGTGGGCAGGAGAGAGGGAGGAAGGGAAGGAGGTGGAGAGCCTGGCCAGATGGGAATTTAGAAGGAAGAGGATGAACTTCAGGGCTGGGGCTGTGGGGTGGAGAGGAGGGGACAGAGTGAGGCAGGGAGGAACAGAGCGTGGGGACAGGGTGTGCAGGAGGGAGGCAGGTTTCTGGGCTCCCACAGCCTCCAGTCCTCCGCCACTACCCACATTTGTTTCAATGCTGTCCACACACCTCCCCACTGGAGACCTTAACAATCATTTGCCAAGCTCTCCTCACTCAGTCCTTTGTCCTTGAACAACTTTGGAAACCCTCAGACGACCGCCCAAGCCCGGTCAGGTGCTCCCTTCACCCCGGCCCCTCCGACACCCTGTGCGGCCTTCCCTGCAGCTTGTTACCCGGCGTCCAGCCAGCGGGCCTGACGCTGGTTAGCTCTGTAAAGCGCATGCGTACGGGGCCACCCGCTCACCTCGGACCTCCAGCTTGCACTCGGCCAGCGCCTCCCCCAGCTCGTTGACAGCGCGGCAGGTGTAAGTCCCGGTATCAAAGGGGGTCGGGCGGCGGATGTTCAGCGTCAGGATCCCCTGGAAATTGGTCATCAAGAACTTGGGATCTTCTCGAATTTCCATCTTGTTCTTCATCCAGACCACCTTCGGCTGTTGAGGGGAGTAACAGAGGAGGCCCGCTGAGAGAGGGTCCCCTGGGTGATGGCATGATGGGCCTTGGGATCTGAAGATCTGAATTCTCATTCTGCCTGGGCCACCTCCTCACTTTGGTGGGATGACCTTGGCCTCGTCCCTTTTCCGGCCCTCAGTCTCCTCTTCTGTAAAAGGAAGAGCTCACTCCTCATGCATCCCACAGGGCCCAGCACGGTTTGGCCCTTTGCTGCTGTAGCCTCGCTTCCTTCTGCCCCAGCCACACTGGCCACCTCTCTGTTTCTCCAACAGAGCACACAGGCCCCTACCTCAGGGCCTTGGCACTCACTGGCTGTTCCTGCTTCCAAGACTGTTCTTCCTCCCCTTTTCACCAATCTGCACCTGCCTGTCTCAGGTCTCAGGTCTCAGGTCTCAGGTCTCAGGTCTCAGCTCGCACGTCACTCCCCAGCCTCAAGGCCCTTTCGTACTCTCATGGCTGCCACACTTCTCTGGCACACTTATCACCCTTCACAATTTTGTAGTCACTCCTGTGATGTTGAATTAATGCTGTCGCCCCCAGCATATGGGAACGTCTTATCCAATTCACCAGCACATAGAAGGCCTTTGAAAATATGTATTGAAAGAATGAACGAGCCCTGGCTGGATGGCTCAGTTGGTGGGAGCACCGTCCTGTACACCAAAAAGGTTGCAGGTTTGATTCCTGGCCAGGGTACACACCTAGGTTGCAGGTTCAAACGCCGGTCCAGACACGTGTGAGAGGTAAACAATTGATGTTTCTCTCTCTCTCTCTGTCTCTCTCTCTCCCCCTCCCTTTCCCCTTACTCTCTCTCTAAAATCTATAAACATATCCTTGGGTGAGGATTAAAAAATAAATAAACTGAGTGAATGAATGACATAAATAAGCAAATGCAGTGAATGAATCAGGTAAGTGGATCGGGAGGCGAATAAATGAGTGGAGTTAGTGAAGGAGGCACACAGGTGGAGATAGAGGAGGAGAACTCACGAACCCACAGTGTGCCCACAGGGCCAAAGCCAAAAACTTAGAAGTTTGGCCAGATGTGGTAAGCTTTGTGTGTAAAGGCCCAGGTAGCTGACAGTTCAGGCTCTGTGGCCCTGTGGTCTCTGAGGCCATGGATAACACAAGTGTGTAGGGCCACGTTCCAAAAAAACTTTATTTAGAGAAACTGGTGGCAGGCGGATGTGACCAGCCAGTTAAAAGGGAGCAAATTTCATGAACCAAAAAGAGGTGAGTCAGAGAGGAAGAGGGGGTGTGACGGGAAGGGGTAGGGGCTCCACCTTGCTGAAGGTCTCCCTCTAGGGTCACATGCACGCATGCACACACCTGTGGGAAGCCTCTGACGGCACAATTGAGAGCAGCAGCGTAACCAGCCACAACCACCCGGTCCGGCAGTGGCGTCAGGAACTTGGGAGGCGTGCGGAAGTCATGTTCCTTATAATCAAGAGGTTTGTAGGTGATACCTGGGGGAGGGGAGGTGAACCTGTGAGGTGACTGATCCTGATTCTCCCCCCAAACACCTCTCCTCTGTCACCAGGTGCCATCAACTTTGAGTCCAGGGGTGGGGGGTACAGAGGACTCCCGGACAAAACCCAGCCGAGAGCAGGGACTGGACCTTGCAGAGGGGGGTGGCCATACCCGCCTTGGGGATCCGAGCCGTGTTCTTGGAGACGCCAGGGGAGTCGCTGAGCCCACAGATGTTCTCGCTGAAAACTCGGAAATAGTATTCGTTGCCCATGATGAGGTCGGGCACGGTGCAGTGGGTTTGGCGGTTGTGTTCATAGACATTGAACCACTCCTAGCATGGGGACAGGGTGGGGCCGGGAAAGTCAGGGACACAGACACAAGAAGGGCCAGGGTGAGGCAAGCACAACCAAGTGTGCGCGGAGCTAAGAAAACCCACCCTTTGCGGCAGCGCTGTTCACGGTGGCTAGAAAATGGGAATCACCCAAATGCCCATCACCGGATGAATGGAGAAGCAAAATGTGGCAGCATCCAGGCTGAGGAATATCACTCAGCTACGAAAAGGGATGGACCACTGACAGCTGCTACAATGTACCACTGATACCCAGAAAACATGAGGTTGCGTGAAAGAAGCCAGACGCATAAGGCCACCCATTGTGTGATTCCGTTTGTGGGAAGGGGTCGGCATGGGCAAATCCGTAGAGACTGGAAGCAGATTGGGGGTTGCCAGGGGCTGGGTGGGAGGGAATGGAGGGGTGACCACTCAATGAATATACAGGGTTTTCTTTTAGGTGATGAAAATGGCTTGGGACTCCCTGGCTGGTGTGGCTCAGTGGATTGAGCACTGGCCTGCAAACCATAGGATCGTCGGTTCAATTCCCAGTCAGGGCACATGGCTGGGTTGTGGGCTGGGTCTCCATTGGCAGGGGGCACATGAGAGGCAACCACACATTAATGTTTCTCTACCTCCCTTTCTCCTTCCCTTCCCCTATATCTAAAAAGAAAATAAATAAAATCTTTTATTTAAAAAAGAAAAAAGAAAAAAATGTCTTGGGATAGAGGTTGCAGTTGCACAACACTGGGAATGTACTAGATGCCACCTAAAAGGTCATGCTCGATTTTGTCAGGGGAATTTCATCGCCATAAAAAACAAAAAGAAAACCCATCATGCACCGGGTCTCAGCCAAAAGCCTGCCCTCCCAGCCTGGGGCCCTTTCTCCCAATCTCAGCGCCTCCATTTCCCCAGCTGGGAAAGGAGAGCAGTAGTACCTGCTCTGAGAATCACCAGCTTTCCACCCACCCCACCCTGTGGCTCACCCCACTGGCCCCAGGCGTCTCTCACCATGGTTTTCTTGTCAGCTTTCTGGATGAAGTACCCCGTGATCTCACTGTTCCCATCATCTTTGGGGGGCTGCCACTCCACCATCGCGTTGCTGCCCCATACCTCCTTCACTGTCACATCCAACGGTGGCCCTGCCTTTTCTGGAAAGGGAGGGGGGTGCTGCATGCCAGCCCAAGCGTTCCTACGTGTCCACCCCCTTCCCCCCTCCCTGGACTTGGACGTCTCTCTGGCTTTCCTCCCCCTTCCCATGGCCTCACCTTCTCGTGCCATTGCCCCTCACACCTTCCCCCATTTCACTCTCTCCACTCCATCCTCATCTTTCCTCCCTTCCCACCCTGGCTCCCCCACGGCCACCTCATCGGTCTCCCCCACGGCCACCTCGTCGGTCTCCCCCTACCCCTCCCTGGCCACGCACCCACGACCTGGATGCGGATGGTGGCTGTGTCCTTCATGTTCTCGATCTGCACGTTCAGCTCGTACTCGCCCGAGTCGGAGCGAGCCGCCTGGCGCACGAAGAACACGGTGTCGATGTCGCTGGTACGCACGTTGACGCGGGAGGAGTCCACGGGCGCCCCACCCTTGGTCCACACCACCTGGGGCCGCGGCTTGCCCTGGGTGGGCAGCAGGCAGCACAGGTCAGCCGGGCGCTCTGGGGTGCAGGCTGACCCCTGACCCCCAACCCTGACCCCAGCCCAAGCACCTGGAAGGGAATGAGGAGGTTGATGGGCTCTCCCACTTTGCGGATGTAAGTCTGGCGGAGGTGGCGGGGGAGTCGGATCTTGGGTTGCTCTGAGGACACAGATACAAGGAGGGCTCAGCGCTGGGCCCGGGGACACTCGAGACCGTGGCCACGAAGTTGCTGGGGGAAACCCCAATGATGGCAGGAAAAGGGCTGGCCAGACGACCATACCCTGGTCTTTGGGAGAGCAGGGTCGGGGGTCAGCGGTCAGGGGTCACTCACCAACAATCTCCCTGATGGTGACTGGCTGTGCCAGAGTGGCCGGCTGGCTGCGCCCTGCGATGTTGACCCCAACGACCCGGAAAATGATTCTTGCTCCTGTGGGCAGATTCTTGACGGTGAAGCCACAGCGGTCAATGGGATCCGTGTTCGCTGGGATCCAGTCCTCGGCTATGAGAGAGGAGCCATGCCAGGGCCTTTCTTACAAACCTTCCTGCAAGACCCTCTGCTCCTCCTCCCTTCCCGTACCTCAATCTAGCAGCAGCTGACATTTATTCAGCACTTGTGACCAAGGTTGAAAGCTGGGACACCGGTAGCTCCTTATTTCCACCTCTACTCTACATTATTCCCATTGCAGAGATGAGAAAATCGAGGCTCAGAGAGGGCAAGGAATTGCCTCTGTGATAGGAGCCCTTCCATTTGGGTTTATCGTCAGGTGTTGGTAAACCAGCGTAGGTCAGACCAACAAGAGCCAGGGTGAAGTCTAACACAAGGAGGTTCTGAAACGTGGGGGTGGCAATGACACAGATCGGGGAGGGGGTCACCAGGGGTGGAAGCGGAGTGAAGAGCACAGGGAAGAGAAGGGGAAGACGCCAACCAGAGCCCCACCATCTATCGTGTACACACATTACCAAACACAGTTGTCGCTGTACCCTGTCAAGGTGGGAACTGTCCACCATCTTTAGATGAAGAAACTGAGGCACAGAAACTTGCCCCAGGTCACACCACTAGAAAGTGCAGGGGCAGGATTGGAACCCACATCTGTCTGACTATAAGACCTGGGGTATGGAGTCAAGATGATTTCATCTGGTCATGGAAGAAGACTTGGGGTGGTGAACACACAATACAGTATACAGATGATGTGTTATAGAATTGTACAGCTGAGCCTATAAAATGTCAACATTTTTAAATATATTGATTGATTTTAGGGAGAGAGACAGACAGACAGAAAGAACCATCAATTTGATGTTCCATTTATCAATGCATTCATTGGTTGATTCTTGTATGTGCCCTGACTGGGGATCGAACCCACAACCTTGGCATATCAGGACAATGCTTAACCAACTGAGCTACCCAGCTAAGGCTAAACCTGTAAAATTTTATTAACCAATGTCACTCCAATAAATTCAATACAAAGTAAACAACAACAAAAAAGATTATCTCATCTCTCTTCCCAGTGAGATGACCATGTTGGCAGTGTCCTCAAAGCCGAGGCAATGCATGTTTGTTCAGTGGAGGATGGAGAGTTGGATGTACAGAGTAGGAGCGAGTAGAGGGATGGATGAGTGGATGGATGGGTCAGTGGAGATGGATGAATAGACAATAGATACATAGATAGATAGATGGATGGATAGATAATAGATAGATGGATGGCCAACAGGTAAATGGATGGGTGGAAAGAAGGAAGAAATAGAAGGGAAGAAAGATGGTAGTGAAGAGAGATTTATGCATAAAAATGTTATAGGAGAGATGGCTAGCTGGATGATCCAAAGAATTTTTGGACACATAGAGAGATGGTTTGGATGGATGACTAGGTGGGGAAGTGGAAGAAAAGTAGGAAGGAGAGAGGGAGGGAAGGAAGGGAGGGAGAGAGAAATAAAGGGGAAAAAAGGGAAGGGAGAAAGGAGGGAAAGATATATGGATGGAAGAATGGACAGATGGATGATGAATAAATGAATAGAAAAGATGAAGCAGGAATATAACTAGTAGATAAATACTTGGATGAAAAGATAGATGGATGGATGAAAAGGTACAGCTGTTTGGAGGATGGGTATAGGGGAAGAGAAAAGTGAGGAAGGGGGGAGAGGAGGGAAAGAAGGATGGAGAGAGGGCAAGCTGGTCAGTGAGGGCCTGGCTTGACCCATCCCTATCCCGGGGATTCAGGTAAATACAGATCCCACAAGGGCAGCTTGCTGCCTCATAGATCGGCCCCTGCACTGTCCTATTTTGGGTCCCCGGGACCAGACACCCACTTGGGTCTGTGTGAGCCACTGCCCCCCACCTGGCCTGATGGGGCCACTCACAGTCCTCCAGGCAGTACTCCACTATGTACCCATCGATGCCACCAGCCCCGATCCGGTCTGGGGGCCTCCACTTGAGGGTGGTGGTAGTATCTGTCACATCCTCCACTGTCAGGTGCCGGGGTTCACTCGTAGGTGCTATAAGGATCCAGGAAAAGGGAAGATGGGGGTACATGAGGGGTCAGAGGTCAGCAGGGAAAGTCAGGGGCCAGAGTTGGAGTCACTGGTCAGAGAGGGATCGTTATGGTGGGCCAGAGGTCATTGAGCAAGGACATGTCATCAAGGGTCATTAAAACAAGACAGCAGGGGACAGTGAGGTCTCCAAGGACAGAGACAGGTGTTAGTCTGCTAGGTGAGAGGTCCGTGAGATACTCAGACCCTGGCATGGAGTGTAAGGCCATAGAGGTCAGACACGGGTGTACTGAGTCAGGGAGAGGTCAGGAGGGTGAGTGAGGCTGAGGGGGTCCACGTGTTGGGTTCCTGGATGAGAGGTGACAGAAGTCAACAGATTCTGTGGGGTCAAAGGCCAGGGTGCAGTGTCGGAGAGCAATGATGAATGATGGACAGGGCAAGGGTCAGAGGCAGACAGGGGCACAGCATGGGGGCAGAGGGGCATCACCGATGGGCATGAAGGGCTTGGTATTGAGGCTGGGTTGGGACACCCCAATGGCGTTGACGGCGAACACCCGCATCTCGTAGAGGACACCCTCGATCATCTTGGTGGACTCGTAGGTCGTCTCCGTGAAGACCTCGAAGTTCAGCTTCACCCAGCGGTGAGAGCCCTTCTTCTTCCGTTCCAGGAGGTACCCTGGATGCCCCACCAAGCAGAGAGGAGTGGGCGGTCACAAAGAGGCCAATGGGGGGGGTCGCAGGTCAGTAGGGGGGGTTTCAGGTTTGGAGGGGACAGTGAGGGTCCCCCAAAAGGACACATGGCCCAGAGAGGCCTAAGGCCATGAATCCTGGGTTGACCTCAAGGTCACCAGCAGTCAGAGGTCACTGGTGATGGGTCAGTGATCAAGCAGGGTCATAAGTCATGAATCAGGGGGTCAAGGGTCATAGAAAATCCCAGGCTATTGACCCAAGTGAGGATTCTCACACCATTAAAGAGTAAAGAACTATGCAAAGACCGAAGGGATCGCAAGATGTCAAAGCTGGAAACCAGGTGTCAGGGGGACGCTGCTGAGGAAGCAAAGGACTCTCGGAGGTCAAAGAGAAATCAGTGGGGACAGGAGGTTGGAGGTCATGGGAACTCTAGTATACAGGCACTCACCGGTGACTGGCTGCCCCCCATCATACTTGGGGGGCTCCCACACGAGGGTGGCCCAATCCTCTCCAACTGAGGTGACACGCACAGCCTCCGGGGGGTCTGGGACATCTGGGTGGGAGGCAGGAGAGTCAGGGGCCCCTCACGGCTGCGGGGAACCACCCCTGAGCTCAGCACCTTCAGCTCCCGCTGCTCACCCACAACCCGCACGAAGATGGAGGCCACGTCCTCGCCAGCGGGGTTGGTGACCTTGATGGTGTAGCGACCCTCATCCGCCCGCTCGGCGCTCTCGATTACAAAGCTGCTGAGGTCCACGCGCTGCTCGATGCGTGTCCTGCCCTCCGTGGCCGTGAACACCTGGACACAACCGCCGAATGGCCGTGCTCTGCCTCCACCCCTCCCCTGCGCTCAATCCTCCCCCACCGTGCCTGCCCATGGCCATGGCCCCGCACAAGAGGATCTGCTAGAACTGCATGGCCTCACCACCTCCCATGGCCCTCCTTGCCCTTCAAACATCACCCTGGCTTGTCCCATGCAGCACCCTCACCCCATTCTCTATCTGCTTTCCTGTTACTCATCCTTCAGGACCTGCCCAAAAGTCACCTCTTCCAGGAAGCACTCCTGGATGCTCTCGATGGGCAGTGGTGGCCCCATCTTCTGAATTCCCACAGCTTCCGGTACCTCCCTTTATCTCACACCGATCACCCTGGACAGTGATCATGTGGGCACCTATCTGCCTCCCTCCCAGAAGGCCTATAGCCTCAGTGCCTGCGCACGGAGCCTGGCACAGAGGAGGGCTCAGGGGGTGTTTGCTGAGTGAAGGAATGAATGAGCACTGAGTCTGTCCCCTTTACAGAAGAGGAAACTGCAGCCCAGAGAGAAGACAAATTGAACTGTCCCAGGGCCTGGAACATGCAAGGTAAAAATATTTGTTGGATGGATGGACAGATAGATGGATAGATGGATGGATGGATGGATGGATGGATGGATGGATGGATAACTGGATTGGCTGATGAATAACAGGTGGACAAACTGATTAAATACTGGATAAGTGGATGGATGCACAAATTAATCAATTAACTGATGAATGGGAAGATGGATGGATGAGTGGAGGATGCACGGACAGACAGATGGATGGAGCACCCACCATATGCTGGGGCAGTGCCAGGGGGTGGACAAACGTAATCTCCAATCTTCCAAACAACCCCCTGAGGAAGGAATCACAATCCTCATTTTACATTGAAACTGCAGCTCAGAAAGGGAAAGCAGCTTGCCTCAAGGGCCCAGCAGAGCTGAGAGGGACAGACAGCGCCCAGGGGAAGCCCGCCCTACCTCATCCCCCTTCAGCCAGGTGGCCACAGGAGGGGGCTCCCCTGTGACAGCCACATCCAGCCTCAGCTTGTTCCCAGCCACGACCACAATCGAGTTGTCTGAGGTCTTCCCCGAGCAGTCCAGGTGGATCTTTGGTGGCTCTGGTGGCAGAGACGGGATTGCGAGGAACTTGGAAGTGGACAGTGGGACTGTCCCAACACCCCCCCACAGGATCTCCTGAGAGACCAGCTTCCAACAGCCATAAAAACCCAAGAGCCCCTCCCTGCTCAGACCCAGGAGTCCAGACCCCAGCCCCACCCCCGTCCCCCAGACCCAGGGGTCCCTGCCCCGAGCCCCTCCTCCCTTGAGGCCAGGGGTCCAGACCCCAGCCCCTCCTCCCTCAGCCCCAGGAGTCCAGACCCCAGCCCCCTCCTCCCTCAGACCTGGAGTCTGGGCCTCAGTTACCAAAGCAGCCCCAGTCCTTACCTTGCTTGGGGACGTACTCCACCTTGATTTCTGGGGAACACAGAAGACTGACGGTTAGGTCTAAAGTCAGCGGGCCCCGTGTCCCACCTTCACACCCAAGGCAGAGAGGAGGGCCTGGTGTCACCCTGGCACCTGGGGTGCTGGGGTGGATTCAGGGCTGTGACTGTCCCACATGTCCCCACATGGTCACGCTGTAGCACACACAGAGCTCTCCCCCATCTTCTATCTGACTGTCCCCGAGATTGGCAGGTGCCTACTATTCCCCACCCACCCCAGCCCCAGGGTGCAGTCAGAGAAACTTAACCCTGAGGCGGGCCCTGGGGGAAAGGGAGCTCCTCACCCAGGAAGTTGAGCTTGGCCGAGAGAGACAGGGCGTAGCCGTCGGGCACGAACGTGTAGTCCCCCTCATCCTCGGGCCGGACGTCACTGATCACCAGTTTGTGGATCCTAAGGGGTTGGGGGAGCACAGGGCACATGTCAGGCCAGGTCACCCTGGGGACCACCATGGAAAAACATCCTCCTCCATGCAATTTACAGGCTCACGCCCACCCTTTTCATCCTGGTCTTTGGAATGCTGGGTTCAAACCTCAGCTTGGCCCCTTACTAGCTGTGTGACCTTGGGCAAGTTACTTAACCTCTCTGTGCCTCATTTTTCATCTGTAAAATACAGGTAATGATAACAACCCACCCCAGGGTTGTAAAGCACTTAAAAAACTCCATGAGTCCTGGCTGGTGTGGGTCAGTGGATTGAGCACCAGCCTGCAAACCAAGGGGTCACCAGTTCAATTCCTAGTCAGGGCATATGTCTGGGCTGCGGTCCAGGTCCCCAGTAGGGGGCATGTGAGAGGCAACCAATCGATGGAACCATATCTCTGGCACATCAGTGCCTGGGAATCGAACCAGCAACCTTTTGGTTTGTGGGACGATGCCCTAACCACTGAGATACATGTACCAGCCAGCCCCCAGGCCCATGTTTCCTTAGGTAGATCCTCCCACCCCCTGTAGTAGACTGTTTGCCAATATGCCCACAAGTTTCCCTCTCTTTCTATCCATTGCTCTTGCCAGGAGACCCTGAAACCTTTACTTCCTTTGCCCAAGAGAACATGGTGGGAGTGGCATGGAGACAGTTCCTAGCCCAGGCCAGAGTCTCGTTCCCTTACTCTCCTTCAGAACCTGCTTCTACCAGGTGATGATGCCGGGACTAGCCCTGCTAGGAGATGAGGCATCACAGGGACCAGCGCGGAGGCAGCCCATCCCCCGAGCTGAGGTCCTAACAGCACAGGAAGCTGAGCAGAGCTAACAGTCAGCTGACCACAGAGACCTGACACAGGCCATCCGAGCTGAGCCAGCCTCCTGCTGGCCCACAGACTTGACCCAATACATCCTTGTTCTTTGAAACCACTAAGTCCAGGGATGGCCGTTATGCAGCTAGAGCAAGCTGATACACACGCCCCGCCCCCCGGCCACCCCCACAGTCTGCTCTGCACCTGCCCACATGGGAGATGGTGATCCTCTTGCTGGGCCGCACCTCGACCCCATTCTTGTACCACTTGCCCGTCACCTTCTCATCGGAAACCTCACATTTGAACACAGCCTGATCCGAGGCCTTCACTGTCAGATCCGCGATGTCCTGCAGGACCTCCAGCTGTTTCTCTGGACGAGGAGAGAAGGAGATGGGACTGTCACAACTCTGCTCAGTCCACAGATATGTGGCAGCACCCACTGTGTGCCAAGGACTGTTCCAGGGGAGGATGCAGGAGTCCCTCAGGTAGAGGGAATGGCATGAGCAAAGGCCCTGTGGAGCAAAGTTGGCTTGTTGGCATGGAAACAGCAAGCAGGCCAGTGGGGACAGAGAGAGGCAGATGCGGCAGGACAGGGCAGACAGGGCCAGATGGGGCCAGAGCCTGGGGCATCCTGTGGGCCGCAGAGAGGACTTCGTATTGAATCTGAGCGAGGTAAAGCCACACAGGGTGGTGGGAGGACAGCTGGATCTGACTTACATTTTACAAATGTTCTATTTTGTAAATAAAACAATGCTGCTCTGACTCGTGTTGGTCAGTGGGTTGGGCATTGTCCTGCAACAAAAAGGTTGCTGGTTCGATTCCTGGTCAGGGCACATGCCTGGGTTGCAGGCCAGGTCCCCAGAAGGGGGCGTGCGAGAGGCAACCCATGGATAATTCTCCTGCACATTGGCATATTTCTCCCTTTCTCCCTCCCTTCCTCTCTCTCTAAAAATGAATACAATCTTTTAAAAAATACATAAAATAAAACAATGCATTTTCATGGTCAAAAATAAAATAAGAGGAAGATTTACATATAGAGGGAGAAAATCTCATACCCACCCACTTCCAAGGATCTAGGTCCCTTCTCCGAAGGCATCATGCATCCAGTCTAAAGCTGATATGTATGTACATTTCCCTTCCTTCCTTCCTCCCCTCCCCCATATGCAAATAATAGCATATTTGCTTTTTCACCTAATAATGTGTAACAAGTCCTTGAATAACATCATTTCTTTCAACATCATTTTGTTATAACATTGATTAGAAGCTGTAGGAACCTAATCTTGTTAATGTCACTTAGTTCACGGTAAAAGTAGTTTCATTATATATCATTTTACCCCACTTTTAAGAACCAGTCAATAGCCCTGGCTGGTGTGGGTCAGTGGATTAAGTGCTGGCCTGTGAACCAAAGGGTCACTGGTTCAATTCCCAGTCAGGGCACATACCTGGGTTCCGGGCCAGGTCCCAAGTAGGGGGTGTGTAAGAAGCAACCACACATTGATGTTTCTCTCCCTCTCTTTCCCCCTCCCTACCCCCTCTCTAAAAATAAATAAATAAAAGCTTTTTAAAAAAAGAACCAGTCAACAACATTAAGTAAGGACTTACTGTATCTTGGAAATATGTCCACATCAGTAAATTAAAAACTTCCCCTTTTTATGGCTACATACGGATATGACATAATTTATTTGGCCCATACATGACTTGAGTTTTTTGCATGTTTAAAGAATTATAGCCCTGACTGGTATGGCTCAGTGGATTGAGCACCAGTCTGAGAACCAAAGGGTTGCCAGCTCCATCCCCAGTCAGGGCACAGGCCTGGGTTGCGGGCCAGGTCAGGTCCCCAGTAGGGGGCGCATGAGAGGCACCACACATTGATGTTTCTCTCCCTCTCTTTCTCCCTTCCCCCTCTCTAAAAATAAATAAATCTTTAAAAATAAAGAATTATAGACTCACAGGAGTTTGCGAAAATAGTGCAGAGTCCCATGGACCTTGCACCCAGCTTCCCCTGACCGTGACGACTTAGATAACCAGGAAGTGCAGGTGGGAGCAATACTGTCACCTAGACTACAGGATGTGTTCAGTGTTCACCATCGGACTTACATTTTTTTAAATACTCGCCCAAGGGTATGTTTACGGATTTGTTTTTAAGATTTTATTTATTTATTTCTAGAGAGAGGGGACTGGAGAGAGAGAGGAAGAGAAGCATCAACGTGCGGTTGCCTCCCATGAGCCTCCCACTGGGAACCTGGCCTGCAACCCAGGCGTGTGCCCTGACTGGGAATCGAACCGGCAACCCCCTGGTTCACAGGCCGGCGCCCAATCCACTGAGCCACACCAGCCAGGACTGTTTACGGATTTTTTTAGAGCGAGAGAAAGGGAGAAAGAGAGAGACATCCATCAGTTGCTTCCCATACGCGCCCGGACCAGGGATTGAGCCCACAACCTAGCTACATGCCCTGACAGGGAATCAAACCCTCAGCCGTTTTGTTGAATGGGGCGACACTCCAACCAATGGAGCCACTTGGCCAGGGCTGACATGCCTTTTTACACGGACCACTCGTGTGGCACGCACGTGTGTGTGTGTGTGTGTGTGTGTGTGTGTGTGTGTGTGTGTGGATGTGGGGCCGGCGTGGAATCAGAGTGAACAGCTAGGGGAACGCTGCAGTGGTCCGCGCATGCGTGCACGAGACCGGGGCGGAGTCAGGATCTCCCCGAAGGACCTGCTGGTGGATTGCATGTAGGGTGTGAGGCAGAGAGGCGCCAGGGACAATTCTGAAATCTGGGGCCTGAGCAACTTGAAGCAGCGAGGAGAGGCTTGTGCCCAGCAGCCCCTGCCCCACCGGGAGGTCCAGTACCTTCCACGATGAGATCAGCTTCGCACTGGCCACCGTTGGTCATGACCTGGAAGCGACCCGCATCCTCCAAGGTCACTTCGGAGAAGATGAGCAAGTGACGCTTCCCGTCTTTCTTGAAGCGGTACCGCGCCTTGTAGGAATCCTCCTTCGTCATCTCCACGCCATCTTTTATCCTGGGCAGAGGGGGCGTGAAGGGGGAGGTGAGGAGCCTGCAAAGCCCTGGGTCTGGAGGTCAGAGGATGAGTCAGGGGCAAGAGAGACCATCCTCAGTGGAGCTCAGGAGTCCAAAGGGAGGTCACAGGAGGGAGGAGAGATTAAGCTTGGCAGAGGCATCTGGAATGAATGGGTCACAGGTGGGAGTCACAGGGAGAAAAAGAGGAGGAGGTCACAAACCACCAGGAGATGCCTCAAGGTCCCGGTTGGAGGTCCGGGGACACAAAAAGAGGTTGTGGGGAGAGAACAGAACACAGGGGACGTTCTGAAGTCACAGAGAAATGCCAAATATTGTGACCTCTGTAAATGGTGTTCCCCCTGCCTGGGACAATCCTTCCTTCCTACTTCACTTCTATCTCCTCATCACTCCAACCTCAGCTCAATTGTCACCTCCTCCAGGAAGGCTTTCCTGACTTCCCGAGTCCCTTCTTCCTATGAAAAAGTGGTTACAGCATCCATTACAGCTCCTCTGAAACCCTTGTCAAAACAGAACTTTTACATTTACTCATGTGATGACTTGACTAATACCTGTCTCTGCTGCTGACACCCACACACTCCAGAAACAACCAGGTTATAAACTTCACGAAGGCAGGTACATGCTGACTTATTTTCTTTCCATTACATCTTCAACAAGTAGAAGAATGCTACCCCCAATAGATGCTCAATATATATTTGTCAGATGGGTGAGCTGATGTGGGAATGAATACACAAATGGATTGGTAGATGGGTGGGTGAATGGGTGGATGGCTGGATGGCTGGATGGATGATGGATGAGTGGATAAGTTAGACAGGTGGATGGATGAATCAATGAAATGGATGGATAGATGAACAGGTGGATGGGGGGATGGGAAGATGGATGGATGAAATGATAGACCAAAGGACAGATGAGTGATCAAATGGATGAATAAATGATTTAATAAACTTGAAATAACAGGGATCAGGAATAGGGGATGGAATAGGTAGATGTTCTAGAATTTCTAGAGGGTGAAGGTTAGCATTTAGAGAGAAAGGCTGAAGTCTCCTGGGGACAACTGGGTAAAAGTCCCCAGTCTCCAAGAGAGGCCATGAAGGTCAGGGCTGATGCAGAGAATCTGTGGGCACCTGGATGGAGGTCAGGGTCAGAGGGCCACTTACCACTTCACCTGGGCACCTTCTTCTGACACCTCCACTACCATTTCCACCCTGTCGCCCACAAACACCTGCTGGTCCTCAAGGGGTGTCACAATCAGGACAGGAGGCTCTGTGGGCACAGGGGAGACAGGAGGTCAAGTAGTTCCAGAATGCCCTCCAGGACCCCTTTCCCCAAGCTCAGCCCAAATCCTGGCCTCACCTTTGACAAAGAGCTCAGTGAAACACTTCTCATCAGCAACTGCGACTTCATACGCAGCATCATCCGCCATCGTGCACTTGTTGATGGTGAGAATTCGCTTCTTACCAACATTCTCAAACACGTACCTGGTGCAAAAGTCTCACCTCAGTGCGAAGCGTGGAGCAGATGCTAGCCCTGGGGTAGATCCGTCCGCCAGTTCTCAGGCGAGCCACTCCCGCTCCAAGGCAAATTGTGCGGGAGGGCACAGACGGTCCAACTTCTAGTGTTTAAATACCCACGGACAAAATGCTAACTGTTCACCCCCACCCAGACTCTCCTTTCACTTAGTAGAAGCACACAGCCACCCCCCCTAGAGAACTACACTTCCCAGCCTCCTTTGCAGCTGGGAGGGCTACACCGTGAGCTTGGGCCAATGGACCGCAGCTGGGTGTGATGTGCGTTAACTGCTAGGTTATCTCCAACTTTGAGCGCTTGCTCTGGACTTCTCTCCTCCCTTTCCCGTCCGCCAGGCGCAGATGTGCCTATGACCTAGCTTCCACCATGCAGACGGTCTCGCCAAAAATAAGGACGCTGGGTCTCGGAAAAGTCACTGAGAGAAGAGGTGGCCCCCCTGCCTCCACCAACTAGACATACACCTCTCTAACTTAATGTATTCTAGAATGGGACTCTGTTACAGCAACTTAACTGCTCCTTAACTAATATAACTGTGTTTCTTAGCCCAAATGCTCATGCTGACATTGAGAAAACACAGCCAAGGAAAAAATAATAATAAAAAAGAACCCATCCAGGCCCTGGCTGGTGTGGCTCAGTGGACTGAGCACCAGCCTGCGAACCAAAGGGGCACCGGTTTGATTCCCAGTCAGGGCACCTGCCTGCGTTGCAGGCCAGGTCCCCAGTAGGGGGCGCACAAGAGGCAACCACACAGTGATGTTTCTCTACCTCTCTTTCTCCTTCCCCTTCCCCTCTCTCTAAAAATTAGATAAACAAACAAATAAATAAATAAAATCTTTTTTTAAAAGTGTGATCAGCCTTATTTCCAGGTGCTGTCTCTGGGCCCAGGTCTCCCCCACCCAGGGATTGGCCCACACACTTACTTGCTGCTTGGTTTGATCTCCTGGCCATTCTTGAACCACTTGAGGGGAAGGTCTGGGTCGCTGATCTCCACCACCAACTTGATCTTCTGGCCCCTGTCCACTTGGTAGGCTGGATCCAGCTTCTTCGTGAAGGCTAGAGGTGGAGGGATGCAGGTGGATGGACCTCAGAGGTTCTCCCTGCTCTGGTCATCCCCCAAGCTGCCAAGTCCCCCTCCCCAGATCCTGGGCTCTCCAAGGTCAAAGTCAAGAAGCCATCTATGGCCCTGGCTGGTGCGGCTCAGTGGATTGAGCACCGGCCTGTGAACCAAAGGGTGGCCGGTTCGATTCCCAGTCAGGGCACATGCCTAGATTGTGGGCCAGGTCCCCAGTAGGGGGCACGTGAGAGGCAACCACACATGGATGTTTCTCTCCCTCTCTCTCTCCTTCCCTTCCCCCTCTCTGTTTAAAAATAAATAAATTAAATCTTAACAAAAGAAGAAGAAGCTTCCTATGAACTTGGCAGCCCCTGAGAACAGGCCTCTATTACATGGGGGCCTCCAAAAAACAGTTCCAGGGTCAAAACATCAGATTCCCACGATGCTGGGGTTCCTATGGGCAGGGCCCATCTCCCTCAGACTTGCACTGACCTTCACTCTTTTTGACCTCGACCTTGGCCTTCTTGAGCCGCTTCAGCATGCCCCGAAGGTCGGTGATGCCATACTGGAAGGCGATCTTCTCGTACTCGCTCTTCTTTGCCCCTTTCAGCAGCTCCCAGATCTCAGGTGGGATGCCCAGGTCGTCATCATCTTTCTTCTTTTTCTTCTCCTGCTCGACCACCTCCCTGAGGGCAGGAGAGCCAGCCGGGCCGCCCTACGGTCTCCCACTGCCTGCCCCGCTCACTTGCTGCGCAGCCTGCCTACGCCACTTTCTGTCTCTGGGCCTGTTACCCTCACGCTCTCCCTCCAGGACCATGGCCCCAGTCTCCTGGCCTCCTTCCGGACTCCCCACCTCCAGTGCACCCCCCACATTGCCCTACAAGGATGTTTCTGGCTCCCACATCAAAAGTCAATTCTTCCCTGTTCAGAACCAGGTGGCTGAGTATCCTGGCGGATGGACAGAAGGACAGGTGGGAAGGTGGTGGGTGGATGGATGGGCAAGTGGGCAGGTGGGTAGACAGATGGATTAGCTGATGGAGAAACAGGTAGCTGGTTGGGTGGATGGATGAGATTGGTGGGTGGATGGACCAATGGCTGGACAGACACTGGGCTGGGTGAATAAGTGGATGAGTAAGTGAACTGGAGTCTGAATGGATAGGAAAGTGGGCATCAGAAGGAAGGGTTAAAGGGTGGGTGGGTAGGGGAATTGGTGGGCAGATGGCTGAGTGGCTGGGCGGGCAGGCAGTGGGTGGATGGAGGAGGTGGTGGAAAGGTGGGCAGACAGCCAATGATCACAGTGAGGAAGCAGCGGGGGTGGTGGGGCCTCACCCACCACCTTCTCCTCTTTGGGCCTCCAGCTCCCCTCTCTATGCCGGAGGGTTGGGCTCACCTCTTCTTCAACAGGCCGCTGAAGTCCAGCTCTCCCACATCTTCGGACTTCCCTTCACCGCTGTGGCCATGGAGAGGGGGTGTGAACTCCACTGACGTGCCCCCAGACTCACCGTGGGTCCCCATGTCCTGCCTTCCCCAATCCTCCCTTCTCCCTAAGCAGCCCCTCCCCTTGTCCCCAGGGCCCAGGGTCACTCACGAACGTT
Source organism: Anoura caudifer (assembly GCA_004027475.1). Lineage (NCBI taxonomy): Eukaryota > Metazoa > Chordata > Mammalia > Chiroptera > Phyllostomidae > Anoura > Anoura caudifer. Next base: position 181,449 of record PVKU01001839.1, on the reverse strand, counting down.
TGAAGTCTTCCAGACTCTGCCCAGAGGAGTCCTGTCGGGGCACTGGGGAGAGGTCATGGGGGACGGGAATGCAAGCTGCAGGCAAGTCCTGATCCAGGACCAGGAGTCCCTTTAGGCACACACTGCCTCTTTTCCCACCTCTTGGGCCAGCACACCTTCTCAGCGGGGCCCAGATGCCCTCCACTTCTGGACACTCACCCTGCCAGCCACACACCGCCCTCTCTGCGCACCCTGCGCCCCTCACACCTGGGCCAGTGCGCCCTTCTCCCCAGGCCCAGATAAGCTCATTCTCTGTGCCCTGCCGATTGAAGCCCGCCCCCCATCTTGGGCTATAGGTCCCCCTCCAGTGCCTGTACACCCTCAGGGCTCCATACATGTGCCCCCAAATCTGTGTAACCTCCCATGAATCCTGTATGCCCTCACCCTAAACCCCCGGATCCTTACTCTCTAACCCTGAGCTCCCTCACTTTCCAAGCCCTTGTGGCTTCTTTCTGGAGTCTGTATGTTGTGACCTCAAAACTGACATAGCTTGTCTCCTGCGCCTTTGCAGGTGCACCTGGGGAGCCTGGACCCTTCAGCCCCTCATGCTCTCAGCATGTCAACTGTCTCCCCAACATGGAGCACCCTGGCCCCTGAACCTGCACCCTGCCTCACCCCCACATCTGTACACTCTCCTCCTACACTGGCCCCAGACCCACAACACATGGCCCCCGCCCCCACCAGCGCACCCTCCACATCGATGTTGAAGCCACAGCTGTCACAGGTGTCCTTGGCTTTGACCTCCAGGCGGTAGTCACCACGGTCCTCCTGGACCACCTTCGAAATGTGCAGCTCCAAGTTGTATACCTAGGGGCCAGGGCCAAGAGTGTGGGTGTAGGTGATGGCCCGCAGCGCCACCCCACACCCCCCAGCCCATCCACAGCTCTGCTTCCAAGTCCTCCCCCTACTCTGAGCTGTCTCTTCCCATGCGGAGATAATCTTGACCCTGGGGGGCCCAGGCCCCTGACCCCCTGAAACTATTCTGGGAGTGTACGCACTGTGCCCAAGAGCAGCCTGCCTGACCCATGCTCTCCCCTTCTGCCCAGCATAACCTCCATCCCTGGAGATTCAGGCCCATGGTTACACCTTGGATGTTCACAGCCTTCTGGAAAGCAGGGCCAGTATTACCGCCAGCCTCCGCCCCCACACCCCCGCATCCCACGGGGTCCTCACGTTGTTGGCAGAGTCGTGGGTCTCCTTGAAGGAGAATCGGGCCCCGCTCTTGATGTTCAGCTCCATCCATTTCCCCTTGAACCACTTGATGGTCGGTTTGCCTGGGAGCTCCTTCCCGTTCACCTTGGCCACAATGACCACGTCCTTTCCTGGTTGGGGGGAGAAGGAGGCAGCGGGGTGGGAGGAGGGGGAGATGAGAAGGAGTGGTCAGGAAGGAACCAGGGGACTCTACAGAGAGGACGGTGAAGCTGAGAGCCCCGGCCCCTCCTCCCTCATACCCAGGGGTCCAGGGCCCCGGCCCCTCCTCCCCCAGGTCCCCCCCCACCTTTCTCCACCAATACAGAGTCTGGCCTCTTCAGGAAAACGCCAGTGGGCTCTTCGGCAATTGGGGACTGCTCCTCAGAGGGAACTTCTGCTGGGAGACAGGATTAGGGTCTAGAGCAGCTGGGAGGGGCAATAGGCTACTTTGGGGACCAGACTTAGAGCCAGGGAGGGACCCTCTGCTCCAAAGCCAAAGGCCATGGAGTGAAGTGGTTTTTCCTGACCTGGGAATGACCTCCTGTTACCAGGGAGGCTGCATGACCTTGGCCAGGCCCTCCCACCCCTTTGGGCCTCAGCTTTCCCACCTGTGAACGGGGGGAGGTGGAATGGATGGTGTTGAATGGGGCTGTGCGGGAGGAGAGGGGTAAAGATGGCAGAGCGTTCCACGCTGGTGGGGGTGATGCATTAGCCAGGTGTTGGGTGGGGGCTTGAAGGCCAGGCTGAGGGGCTGGGCTCTGTCCTGGGGGCCCTGGGGAGTCTTGGGAGGCTGGGGAGGGGTGGGTCAGCTCTGGGGCCATGTGGAGGACAGAGAGGGTGCAGAGGGGCCAGCGGAGCCTGGGGCATGGGGCCCAGGTTCTGCTGAGCCCACTGGACACTACCTCACCTTTGGGGGACTCTGGGGGAGCCTCCTCTGGGGGCGCTTCCTTAGGAGCAGCCTCCTCGGGAGCAGCTTCCTTGGGAACATCTTCCTTGGGAGCAGCCTCCTCGGGAGCAGCTTCCTTGGGAACAGGTTTGGCTGCATCTTTGCCTTTGGGGGCCTTCTTGGCCGCTGTGAGACAGGTGTTCAGAATGATGGAGCTCACACTCCCCCCTTCCAGAGCCCAGGAGTCCCTCCCTCCTCCCTGGCACTGGGGAGTCCAGCTCATCCAGACAGATTACCGTAAATCTATCTTTAATCCGGAGTCTGTGGGATCAGGTTTCCCCTTGCCCCACGCAAGCTCTGCCCCATCCATCCAGGCCACAGGGCCCTAACCTTTTGGGTCCTGGGTGTAAAATTAGCTCTTCCCCAAGGCTGGAAACTGGACACCTCATGCTGACCACAGCATCTCTGCCCTGCCCTGCCCTGCCCTGCCCAGCCTGCTGGTTCCTGGCCCACTGGGGCCCCAGCCACAGTAAGGGACAGGACCCCCACCCCACAGCCTGGTTGACCTGGGCTGTCCAGTGGCCTGACACCCCAGGAAGAGGGGCCCTCCCTGGGGACTTCTCTCTTCTGTTTATTTCCCCATCCTCATACCTACAAGTGCCACCAGCTGCCCACGACCATTCAAAGGGCCTCCAGTCTGCACTAAAGTAAGGCTCTCGGCCTTTTTGGGAAGGTCCCCTCATTGCTATGTGGGAAGCCCTGATTCCCATAGAAAGAGGGTCCCTCACCCTCAAACAGAACTCTCCTCACCAGACAGGAATCCTTAATCTCTACATACATGAGGACCCCATTCCCTCCAGAGAAAACCCCCAACCCTCAGACAAGTGGCTTGACTGAGACCCCATCGCCATGCACACTCCACAGTCTACACACACACACACTCACACACACAGGATGCCCATCCCCACCCAGAAGAAGGGCTCAAGGTCACAATCAGAGACTCCACCTGCACACAGAGATGGGCCTCCTACCCTCCCTACAAAGAAATCCCCGAGGGAGGGGGACCCTCGGCCCAACAGATATGGGACTGCCACCCCACCCAAGGATGGGAACCCCTCCCCCACACAGAAGAGGCACCCCATTCTCCCGACATCACAAAAAGAGGAGCCCCTAGTCCCCGTTGAGAAAGGAAGACCCATCTCCACTCAGAGGGAGTGCTGAAAGCCACCTGGCTTTGCCTCAGGCATAACGGCAAACCTCCTCCGGCTCCGCTGACCGCAGCTGTGTCCCTCCGGGCCCTGGGGAGGACAGGTGGGCCTCCAAGGGGAACTCTTTAAAAAGTGCAGTGACTCCCAGGAGGCTCCGGGAGGCATCCGTGGCCTTCCCACCCTCCCCTGCCACCCCGCGGTCCGCCTGCTCTACCGGGCAAACGACGGACAGCCCAACAAGGAGAGATGGCTGACCGCCAGGTCCCCAGGGAGGAGGGGGATGTCTTCGGACACCTGGGTCCGAGGGAGGAGGGGCCGGGGGCCTGGATTCCTGGGTCCGAGGGAGGAGGGGCTGGGGGCCTGGACTCCTGGGTCTGAGGGAGGAGGGGCCGGGGGCCTGGACTCCTGGGTCTGAGGGAGGAGGGGCCGGGGGCCTGGACTCCTGGGTCCGAGGGCAGAGAGGACCTGGAGTCCAGATTCTTAGGTGCTGGGGGAAAGGAGAAGGGTGAGGGCCGGAGCTCCTGGGTGGGGGTGGGGAGAAGAATGGGTCTAGAAAGCCATTCTTAGTATCTGCAAGTCAGTAGTTTTCGGGAAACCAGAGCCCGGGGGGAGGGTCCGGTTTCCCAGAGGAGGAAGGACGGCTGCCGGGGGGGAGGAGATCTCTGCGCCCGCAGGGCGGGCACTGAGCCTCGGAGACTCCGAGGTCGGTCCCCGAAAGCGAGCACAAGCCCAGGCTTGGGAACCCGGCCACCTGGGACCCGGGACTGGCCGCTGCCCCTCCTGGGATCGCGCCCTGACGGCTCCTCAGGACGATTCCCGGAGCAGGCGCGGCAGGCACCGGACGCGGGTGCCGGCAGCAGGGGCGGGTGGGGAAGCCGGGAAGGCCCTGGAGGGGTGCCCGGACGCTCGCGCACTTCCCGGCAGGGGGACCTGTGGTTTTCTGAGTGGGGGGTGGTTGTGGCTGGACGACGAGTGGAGGGAAGGAGTTGGGGAGAGAGGGTCTTGGGGACCCCAGGTGTTATGGGAGGAGGGGCAACGTGAGGAAGAGAGGGACAAGAAGGGTGTGGCAGGCTTGGGGTTAAGGTAAAGGATCGGGTGGTGGAGAGGTGGTGTCGCAGGAAGAGGGACCCGGTATAAGGAAAGACAAGCCCCTCCAGGTTTTCTTCTTGCCCATCTGCCCCCTGCCTCTTTCCAAAACCCCCTTTGAGCCGGAAACTTCCCCGCCTCCCGGGAGCGTTCAGCCAACCCGGCGGCAGCCTTTGCATAGCGTCACGGGTTGCCAGGCAGACTACGGGAGCGCAACCCGCAGACCGCGGGCTCTGAGAGCTGGTGGAGCCTCGGGAGCCAGAAGGCTGCCCGCAGCTCCGCCAGCCCTCTGGCTGTATCCCCAGAGAGGGGGACGGAGACTCAGAGAGGGAGGACAGAAATCCCGGGAAGGGCAGAGACCAGAAAGGGGCTGGGGGTGAGGGGCAGAGGCCCAGCCAGAAAGGGAAGCAGAGAGAGGGCAGGGAAGAACCTCAATGGTCAGGAAGAGCCCCTTATCCAGCCTTCAAGGCTCAGCTTGGTCCGGCTCTAACCGCCTCACCCCCACAGCCCGAGGGCCAGCAGGCATAGCAGTTACTGACAGAGGGTCCTAAAAGGTCTGTCTACCTTGATTTGTGTTATTTTATTTCATTTAATTTAATTTCATTCCATTCCATGCTTGGGGTGATAGTTTTTGCAAAAGGTAGCTCATTTGCAAGAGGAGGCCCTGGGGAGGATATTTTGTTCCCCACACACCCCTCCCACCCGCGATGGCCCCCTCGAAGGGGTCTGTCTTTCTCTTGAGGGCAGGTTCCAGCCTGGGCTCTGCTACCAGCCACTTTGTGCCCCTGTGAGGACCTCTTCCCTCCCCTGGTCCGCGTTTCTCCTTCCTTACCCCGCTGGCCAGCAGTGGGTGGGGATGGGTTTCAGATGTATCACAGGCCCGTCCACAGGGCTGCAACGGACCTGCAGCATCTTCCTTCTTTTCCTCTCCCCTTTCACATAAGGGATGACAGAGGCCCAGAAACCACTTTTGACCTGAGGTCCCCCAGCCACCCAGGCTCAGGGACCTGGACTCTGGGCTCAGCAGCAGCCTCTGACTGAAGCCCTCGGGGAAGGGGAGTGGGGGACTCCAATCAGAACGCCCTCGGTCCAGCCAGGCTTCACCTCCAGCTGGGTTCACACCAGGGGTTAACATGCAAATAGTTCCAGGCCAAGGCAACTGAAAGAAGTCACCAGGGGATGACAGCCAAGGGGCTTGGGGTCCAGGACAGGCTGGAGAACAGAGGCCCATTGGTAGGGGGCACGGCCTGGGTCCAGCCTCTTTCCACATGGCAAAGCTGGTCTCTGGGTTGTGCAAAGTTTTAATTTAAGTAAAGGATTTTGTGAAAACGCCCTTCTATTAAAATACTAGCTCATTTGGATCCCCCATCCAAAAGAAACAAAAACAAACAAAACTGTGAAGTGAACTAAAGAAAACAGCATTGGGGAGACCTGATTTGCTCCATGAGGGGTAATGAGTGGGGAGGCACCAGTTTGAGACCCCTGGTTAGAAATGACAGGGAGGGGGGGCAAGGTCACCCAGAAAGCAGCTGAGTGGCCAGAATGACCCCCAGCATGGGCCTAGAGAGGACACCCCAGGAGAGAGGGGGGTTCCCATGACAACTCAGGGCTGCTGGTGGGGACCCCAAAGGGCATATCAAGTGGAAATCCCAGAGTGAGGGCACAGGTGTGACTGAGAATCTGACAGACAAGGGGATACCAGAGGTGGCACAGACAGGTCAGGGTTCCATGAGGTTCACCTACCCACTGCAGACCTGACCATTGCTGTCAGACATGATGGGAAGAACCCAGAGTCTCCCTAAACGTGACTGGAGAATTCCAAACACACACCAAAAAAAGTAGAAGAGCAGTTCCGGACCAATTCGGGGATCTCAAAGATAACCAAGAGATTTGAGGGGACAGATAGGACAGGAGTCACAGCTGGGCATAGAGATCTGAGACATGATAAATGTCCCAGAGGGCCCCAGTCATAACCAGAAGGTCCCAGATTTGACAGGAGGGACTCACACGTGCGTGAGCAGGGATCCCAGGGACCCTGGATGGGGCTTCCGGTTGCTGGCAGTGTCCTCTCCTGGTGTGAAAATCTGTGGCCTCTCCCCTCTCCCACGTGGGACTGAGGGATCACAGACATACAATAGGTCTCAGAGAGGTCCCCAGCCTCTCTTGGTTGGGGGACGTCAGATATCGCCAGGGGATCCAGGAGAAGCTCTTGGAGTTCTGGGAGCACTGCCCCGCCCCACTCCACACAGAGGCTTTATATAGTCGTCAATGGGTCCTGCGACCCAAGCCCTGAAGATCCGGGGTACCCTGAACATGACAAGGGAATCCCAGAGGGGCCCTGGGCAGGGCTTAGGGGTTATGGCAGCCCCCTCACCCCCACAGAGTGGGGGATCCATGGGTCCTATGACCTAGGGTGAAGGGACACCAATGTGACACCGGCGTGGAGCCCGAGAGCCCCCAGAGCCCCGCGGGGCTCAGGCCCGACGGGCGGCCGGCAGCAGCGCAATGTCAAACTGGTAGGTGAGCTTGCGCTTGACCTTGCGGATCTCGCCGGTCTTGGCGTAGTTGCGCAGGGCGCGGGCCAGCTTCTGGTAGGTCATGCGCTTGCGGTTGCCCTTCTGCTGGCCCCAGCGGCGCGCCAGGAGCTCCTTGTGCTTGGAGGAGAACTGGAAGACCCCGGCACCTGGCTCCACCCACCACACACACTCGCGCATGTCACCGCGAGTCAACAGCCCCAGCAGGAACTGGTACAGGCGCAGCTTCTTGCGGGCCCCTGCGAGGTTGGGGGAGTGAGCAGGTTAGGGACAGTGTTCCAGGAACCCTGCCCCCTCACCCGCCCCGCCCCGCCCCGGCCCCGCCCAGCCTCAGTCTCCCCGCCTCCCCCAGAGAATTGGGGTGTGGGAGGTGGCTGTTAGATACACATGCCTGGCTCTGTCTGTGACCCCCAAAAGCCGGCAAGTTGCTCTCCCTCCCTAAAGCTGTTACCCCAGAACCCCCACAGCCCCTCCCTGCTTTCCTTTTCAGGATTTGCTTCTACCCTGTGCTCTGCTTGGTGGCCTGCGCATAGGGATACATATTCGTTGAGGCCAGGATGAGAGATTCCGTGAAATGGGTCGACAGAGGGCCTCAAAAGCTTGCAACAGAGAGCCGGCTGGTGGTGAAGAGACCTGGGGCGGGTTCGAATCTGCCTGGCCATTCTCCAGCTCCCACCTCCCCGCCTCTCAGCCCCACAGGGACTGGGATCCCAGAGGAGGCCAGGAGTTTGGACTGCTGGGCTCCTACAGAGATGGGGCAGGTGGCTACAGCAGAGCACTGGATGCAAGAGCCCCACCTCTGCCATTTCCCTGCTGTGTGACCTTGGGGTGGTGACTTAACCTCTCTGAATTGGCATCTCCTCAGCTATAAATGAGGCTTACATGGGTATGTGTATTTTACCTTTACAAACTTCATGCCAGGGGCTTTACAATTATGAGCTCCGTTCATCTCTATCATAACCCCAAGAGATGGGGGTGGCAGCGATGACTCATTTTACAGATTGGAAACCAAGGCCCAGATAGAGAAAGTTCTAACGATCCCAACTTCCCAGAGGTGGTGCATAACGGATGTCAGGCATGGGGGCAGAAGCAGGGGTTGGCTAGATTGGAGCTGAGATTGTGACTATTTCCATTGCTATTATGTCGACAATAATGGTGAAGAGTTACTGAGCGTGGACTCTGTGCCAAGAGCTGCTGTCTCATTTACAATATTGTCCTGCTCAGTTCTCCCAGCCACCAGGAGCGGTCATCCCCATTGCACAGATGAGAAAGCAAGGCACAAAGAGGTAGGGGCCCTTACCCAAGGTCACAGCAACCTGGCAACTGCCTTCGGCGCTGGAGTGGAAAGTACTTGGGAAGCCATGGTCCTTGAGCCCCTCCTCCCATCTCCAATGGGAGCTCCCCTACCCCACTTGCTCCCACATACCTGCCTCAGATCCCCTCCCCTCGGGGCCAACCACGAGGGCTTCATCTGACTCGCTGTCTGAGACCTCCAGGGCGGGACTGTCCAGCAGGAGATCCTCCTCTTCTGACAGCACGGGGCTGGGGTATGGGGCATAGGCCGGGGGACCCAGGGTCTGCAGAAGATCAGGGTCACCTGCAGGAAGGGAGTCCCCTTCTCTCCCTCCCTGGGCTTCCTCCTCCTGGGCCCAGGCTGTGGGCCTCCCCACTGTTTATAGCCCGCACCCTGGCTCAGCTGAGACCTCCATGGCGGAGCCAGGGGTCACCAGGGCCACCTCCACAGAAGCCTGCCCTGTGCTACACAGGTCATGCCTCTGTGGGCTGATCCGTGCACTGCAGCACTCACAGCCCCCAACCTCAGAGGCTCCCTTGTCCAAGGGAGGCAGTGCCTGGCACCCAGAAAATGCGTCAAATGGTGGGGATTCCAGTTATCTCCCTGCCTCGCACCTGGCCAGGAAAGTCCTCCATAGGGTATGCTGGGAAGCTGGGCCCCGGGGCTTCCAGGCTGGTGGCTGGGTCGAGGCTCCCCACAGGGGTGTAGGTCGAGGAGGATCCATAACAGAGCTGGACATCCTGGGGGTGGCTGAAGGTGACCACAGCTGGGTCGAAGACTTCATAGGATGTGGCAGGGACAGTTGGGGCCTCAGTCCAGCCCCACAGGGAGTCTGGGGGGAAGGGCACTGCATCAGGAGCCAGGAGGTCTGGCCTTGGCTCCCTCCTTCTGGAAGCCCCTAGCACACAGGGGCCATTGTGGGCCGTGCAAATCTCTGACCCCGGGATTTGCATGGGCGCGCGCTGGCAGGAGAGGACAGGGAGGAGGCTGCGGGCCTGCACTAACCTTGCCCTGCTCTGCCATGGGACAACCCCCGCCTCCCTCAGGGCCTTGGCTGCCCACCCATGAAATGGACCCAAGGGATGTGTGGGGAGGTGTCTGGGCCAGGGCCACTCACCAGGGGCCCCTTCTGAGTCAGGGTAGCCAGGGTGCTTGCAGCTGTCCAAGTCGTAGAAGACTCCATCTGGGTACTGATGGGTGGGGAGAGGGGGACGGGTCACTGGGGCTGTGAGGAGCCCTGGCCCCACCCCAGAACAGGTGGGAGACTCCGACAGGGACAGGAAAGAGGAGGTGCGAGGCTGGGAGAGGGAGAGAAAGGGGCACAGGGACTCAGAGAAACAGACAGAGCGAGAGAAGCACAGAGAGGCATAGACTAGGCACTGGAGACAGGGGCAGAAAGAGATGTACAGACAGACAGAGAGAGGAGACAGATGCACCACGGGAAACCCACAAGGACCCAGAGGGAGACACACGCAGAAAGTGAGAGGAGACAGCAGCCAGTTCCCGCTAAGACGGTGGGCTCCCAGGAACCCCGGCCCCTCGATGGAATGCAGTCACCAGGTCATAAGAATTCCCCCAGCCTTGCCTGCCCTGGGGGCTGGTGGGGGTGAAGGGTGAGAGGGTGGAAGCTCTCCTTCAGAGGCAACGCCTCAGTGTTGTCTTCATCCACCTCTGGGTGGCTTCGATTCATCCCAACAATCAACTTTGCTTTAGCAACTGAAATTTCATCAAGACTAAAGCTGGAGAAAGACCATCCTGAGACTCAACAAACTCACTCCTAGGTAGGAACCCAAGACAAGTGAAAATGCAGGTCTGCAAAATAGCCTAGTTCAAGAATAACCAGAGCAACTGCATTCAGAGCGGGAGATAGCCCCAGGGGTGAGGGCCAGTGGCGGAGTACTATACAGCAAGGAAAAGGAGCCGGTGCCTGAAACACACCTGGTGTTGAGCAAAGGAAGACAGACCCAAAAGGGGACATTCTGTGTGATTCACTTAATGGAAAGTTCAAAACCGGGCAAAACTAACTCACAGTGGGAAAGCTCAGAGGGGCATCGATGCACAAGCCACATAAAGGGGGTACTCCTGAGTGATGGGATGCCCGCATCTTGCTCTGGTTGGAGGTTGCACAGGTGTGTGGCTAAGGTCAGACCTCACTGAGCTGAACACAAGACGTGCCATTTTACCGACTTCCAGTAAGTCGTGACTCCATTTTCTCAAAAAAGCAAAACTCATCAGGAGGAGGAGGGTGGGACACTGAAGGGGGGCGTCTTTCAAGGCCATGAGTGAGATTTTACTTTCTGGCCTGGACTGTGGGTTTTAGGTTTAGTAGTGCGCATCTGACATATGACAGACCAAAATTTTGAAGACATAAAGCAAGAGAAGGAAAGAGGAAGGAATAGATTTGCTGAATGTGGGATGGACAGGGAAAGAGATAGAAGGGCAAAGATACAAAGAACTCTCCCCCCAAACCCCACCCCAAGGAAGTGGACCCACAGCCTGAGAGGAGGAAAGAGACCTCAGAAAAACAGCTGTGATGGAGTTGGGGGTGGGGGGAGCCAGGAGGGGGAGGGCAGTGGTGGAAGACATCGAGGGAAGGTCAGAAAAGACAAAGTGACAGGAAGGAGCAGACAGGGAAACTGAGGCAGGGAGGTCACAGAGGGCCATATGAGTCCTCCCACCCTTCCCGGCCCCAGGGCCTCAACTCACCAGACAGCTGAAGTGTGGCCCCTCAAGCCTGGAGGGGGAGAGACACAGAGGCATGTCAGGGGTGCCTTCTGCCACCTGAGTCTCTGAGTGGTTGGGGTCGATGGGGCAGAGGCGGCTGCAGCTGTGACCGCTGCAGCTCTGTGCTCGTGTGTGAGACCAGCCCCACCACTCACCCCCACTACCCCACCGGGACAGGAAGTGGGGGGCGGGAGCCAGGCAAATGTCCCCCCTCCCCTTGGGATTTGCATAGAGAGGCTGGTAGGGGGGTAGGGAAAGTAAGGGAGAGAAAGTCCCCAGAGAGATGTGGGTGCCAGTGGGTGAGTGGGGGCAGGGTGGGGCCTCCGTTAGCCAGTCTGTCCAATGGGTCACCTTGGACGGGGAGAGGGCTGGAGAGGCGCCTGGGCCAAGGTGGGGAGACTGAGGCTCGGCAGAGGCACACGGAGAGAGCAGGAGAGGGGGGAGGAAGATGGGGAGACATGCATGCAGGGATGCAGACGTATGGCCTGAGTGAGCCCCAGAAGAGACAGAGAGAAGGGGTGGAGGGCCCATGGGCAACAGGACGGGTGAGACAGGCAGTCAGAGAATTGGAAAGAGGTGGAGACAGATGGACAGAGGGAGCAATAGGTGAAGCAGACATGAAGGTGAGGCAGGAAACAGAGAGCAGACAGTGAGTGGGACCCAGCAAGACCCAGGGACAGACAGAGATGGAGACCCCCTGGGAGACAGCAGGGGGGAGAGACAAGTCTCGCATGGAAAGGTTGGTGGGGTCCAAGGGGAGACAGGGAGGAGATGGAGAGAATCAGAGGCGGGAGGGAAAAAAAGAGACCCAAATGGGGAGCAGTGAACATGGGCCCCCCGCACCCCCCCAGCGGGGCTGACGGCTGAAATCACTGCTTGGGGAGGCCTGGCAGAGGGACTGGGGGTGCTGCAGGCCAGAGTCCCACAGGAAGGTGGAGGGGTCTCACTCACTGTGCAGCCTCCAGGGCAAGCATGGCGGTGCAAGGCTGGGCTCACTGCTCAGGCAGCCACCACCCCTATTTATACCTCGGCCCAGCCCCCTGGGCCGCAGGGCGCTGTGAGCTCAGCCCTCCTCGAAAATCCCCTCAGGGAGGGGGTCGGGGGAGGGGGCTGGATTGCACAACCTCTGGGTCATGTGGCAGGGAGGCGGGCCCAGGAGCCCTCTGGATTTGGGGATCCCCATGGTTGGGAGCCGACTGGGTGACCCTGAGGGGCAGAGATGGGAGAGGAGCTGGGTTTGGAGGCCCCTAAAAAGTGAAGGAGCAGCCAAGGGGCCTCGGCCAGTGATGTGGGGGTCACAGGCAGGGCCTGTCCCCGAGGAAAACAGGCCCGAGGCGGATGTGGACCCTCAGGTGGAAACATTGTGGGTGTGACATGGCCGGGGAGGCCCCCGGGTCGGGTGGGGAGTGGGCACCTCTGGGCCAGGGGCTGCCCCAGGCCTGGAGGAAACTGGCTGGCACCTGGAGGCCAGCTGGCCCCCAGGGAGGGTGGGCAGGGTGTAGAGGAGCTGGTGCCCGTAAGTGCTCACTCAGGCCCCAGGGGGACACTGAGGCACCTGGACCTCCTGGGCTGACAGCAAAGGTGGGGGCAGTGCACAGAGGGGACGGGGTCCAGTAGGGGCATCCTGGGCATCAGGGGATCCTAGAGAGTGGAGACGCCCCACCTGGGCCAGGGCCCGACAGTGGACCCTGTGCCCCCAGACACCACTGCAAAGCACCAGGTAACAAAAGACCCAAACTTTATTGATTCTCCACCAATCCCACCCAAGGCCCTCAGGGGAAGCCAGAAGAGGTCAGAGGTCACCAGACCTCGGGGCCAGGGGGTCCAAAGCGTCTCAGAAGCTGCTCCTGGTCCTCCAGGTCCTTCCGCACCTTCTTGCGCATGTAGAAGATGGGGCAGTCCCGGCTGTGGGCGGGGTCAGGGGTCAGGGTCAGGGCTGGCTGCCTGGGGCTGCACCTAAGTTGAGATGCCCAGCCCACTGACAGAGCGGACTGTTCCCAGGACTTTGGCCTTAGCCTACTGCCCCCCCCGCCCCCCTCCGCCCTGCAGGCTGTTTGCTCAGCGGGCACAGGGGTGGGATGGGGGGTGAGTCGTTAACAGCGGGTGCCTGCTGAGGCGCTGGGCCACCAGCCGCATATCACCTGTCACCTGGCGCATATCACCTGTCACCTGGCGTGGGAACCTGTCCGGCCCACCCATTCCCTGGGGAAAGACAGGCCCCACCCTGGGGGAGGGGGTCAGTGCAGCCATTTCCCAGGCAGACAGTGGGGACAGTGGGTGCCTGCCCCTGCCCCACTCAGTGGCTCTCACCCCCACCCCCTGGAAGGGACACTGGCCCATCTGGCAGCCCAGGACGCTGAGGGTCAGTGAGACCCTGCAGATGAGGGTGGGGTGTGTATGTGGGGGGGTGGTGGTGGGGTGTGTGTATGTGTGTGTGTGGTGTGTGTGCTGCTTCCGGAGACCTTGGAGTCAGGGCCTAGCTCCACGGGCCTTGGGAGCTCGGAGGGCCCTGGTCATGTGGTCAGGGCGCCGCAGCGGCGGGCCCCACAGGCACGCGCACCTGGTGCAGATGACATCCTCGTGCAGGCTGCCCTGACAGCGCTGACACTGGGTCCACAGGCGTGAGAAGCGCTCCTCCAGGGCGTTCAAGTGGGACACCTGGGGATGATGGGTCTGAGCAGCGGCCCTGGCCCTGCCCGTGGCCCCCCCAACTGAAGCTGGACCCCTCACCTCCTTCTGGTAGAGCTCCGACTCCCGGGCCTTGCAGAACTTGCAAACGGCTCCTGGGGGTGGGCGTGGTCAGCATGGGCAAACTGGACGGAGCTGGGACCCAGCCAGGGCCCGGGCCACTCTGTCCCTGCCCCTTCCCCGCCCGATGCCCATCCCGACTCCTGAAAGTCCCCAGAGACAGAGAACAAGGGAGCGAGTGTGTGGGGAAAACTCCCTGGGGAATCCCTGGGGTGGGGGGCCCAGGACCCTCCTGGGGTAACTGCAGAGAGGAGACCCCCACCCAGGGGCAGGGCCCTATCTGGTCAGCAGTACCAGCTTGTGGGCCAGGGACCTTGGGCAAAGGTGGGTGGAGGGTGGGGGGCCACATCAAGGATCAGGGCTGGGGCCTGCACTCACCTTGGTGACTGAGGACCGTGCGGCAGCCGATGCAGCAGCTCTGGCGCTTGGTGAAGGCCAGGAGGCCGCCCACCTTGCTGGTGAGCACCGTCTTGCAGCGTGTGTGGTCCCCCCCTGCAGGTAAGGTGTGAGGTCAGGCACAGACAGGTGTACCCCCTTCCCGCAGCCCCCAGCCACCCCCACCTGCCCTGCCCGCCCCTTACGCAGCAGCACAGCCTCAGCACGGCCCTCGCCCAGGATGGGCTCAAAGATGCGCAGGAGCGGCTTGGCGAGCTGCTGCTCCAGGTAGTACTGCGTATCGATGGGCAAGCTATGCTCCAGCACGAACAGGGGGTCCTGCGGGCAGAGCAGCAGTCAGGGGTCACATCACACCAGGGCCAGAGCAGTGAGGAGCGGGGTAGGGAGGCTGTGAGAGCAGGACACTGGAGTGAAGGGCACCAAAACTGCTGATGGGTTCTCCAGTCAGATCGGGGACCACAGTGTGGGGCAGTCACTGGGCACAGTGCCGTCCTGTGTCCTGTGGGGAGTTGCAGGCCTGTGATCGGGTCACAGGTCGTGGGGGATCCCTGGCCACAGGTGCTGTGGTCCACAGGTGGGGCCCTAAGGTCACCAGGGAAGGATCGGTTTTCATAGCGATGATGAGGGGGGACAAGGACTGGAGTTGGAGGCTGGACGGAGAACTAGCAACTGAGTCAGGAGTGTGGGGGTCAGAGGTTGCAGGATATCCGGGCAGGCCAGGGGAGGGTGTGGATCTGAGGGAATCAGAGGTTTGGAGAACGAGGGTCAAGGAGACAGAGAGGGACCTGGAAACAGAAGAGAGATGGAGGAACACCATGTGCAGTGAGGCTGGACCCCTCTGCAGGGGGAGCAAGGGAGGGGTCAGAAGAATAGGGGGCAGGGGGACCCTCCAGAAGGCACAGGGAGGCCTGGAGCAGAGCATCACGGAGCCAACTCCCGGGTGTGCTGGGGGTGGCTGCCAGGGCCCCATGGGGAGCACAGAGGGAAACACCCTCCCACCGGCTCGGAAAGCAGAAGTGAGAGCGGGGAGGGCAGAGCAGGGCGGGCGTGGGCAGCCCAGGTGGGCCTGACCTCGGACTTCATGTAGGCAGCCACGCCCTTGGCGGCACTGATGATCACGTAGGGAACTCGGTCTCCCAGGCTGGGTGCACTCCCGGGGTCCCGCTTCCTCATCCTGCGGGGAGGCCAGGGGTGAGGGCGGGCAGAAGCCAGGAAGTGGTGGGCTCAGCTGGCAGGTAGGGCTATTTCTGGATGGTCCAGAGCCCCCACACCCCCCACCTTGACGGACCTCTCAGCCAGCTCCACATGGGCCTGCTTGCCAGCGTAGTCGGCGGCCGCACGGGTCAGTTCCTTGGTGATGACCAGCTGTGAGATGTCGATTCGGTTGCACAGCAGGTCTGAGATGACGTCCTGTGCGTGGGCCACGGCACCCTGGGGGTCTCTGTGGGCCAGATGGGACATCACAAGTGGCTGCCGAAGGCTGGGGCGGGGAGGAGCTCAGCCCAGCCACAGGCTGCAAGCCCACAGCTGTCCAACCCCACACTTTCCGCAGTTTCTCCACCAAGAAGCTGCTAGCCTGCCACCTGTGCCCCCAGGGAGGAGGGGCTGGGGCTCCTGGGGCTGCAGGAGGAGGCCTGGGGCCTGGCCTCCGGTCTGGATCCAGGCACCCCCCCCACACACCCACCGGTCAATGAGCAGGCGGCGAAGCGAGGCGGTGACAAGGTTGGCCACTAGAGGGCAGTTGTCCCTGCGCACTGCCTCCAGGCCCTTGCAGTCCATGCGGTCGTGGGTGTCCGGCCGGGAGGAGAAGAGCAGGCCAGCATAGCGCTTCTTACTGATGAGCAGGTAGGGGAAGTAGACCTGTGGGGTGCCCGAGGCTGAGACCCCTGAGACTGTAGGCACTGGGGTCCAATCCTGAGTCCCCCCCCTCCCCGAAACTGACAGACAAGTATGTTTCCTGTGACCTGTGATTGCATGCTTGGGTGATTGGACCCTAAGACCCCAATACCTGAGCCTGGGATCACCCTCAGCATGCCAGGACCCCCAGACTAGGGCCCCCAAATAGGAAACAGAGACAGAGACAAACCTAAAAACAGGTCCTAAACAGGAGGTCCAGGCACTGCGGTGAAGCCTGGAGATCCCCCAATCTGGGACAGAATCTGAGGCACATGGGGGTACCCCGCAAAGAGAGGGGATGAAGGCCTGGAGTGAGCCCTGAGACAGAGACCACCCCACACTGGGGGCTCTGAATCCCAGAGAGCTGCACCCCGAGGCCTGACCCTGCTTTGAACCCTGGGGATAAAGTCCAGGGAGAGATTTCCCGGCCCAAGTCTGTTGAACACCAGGAGCAGGTAGCCCCAGACAATGGCCACCCCGATCCAGGACTTGACTATCAGAGTCCCCGCCACCCAGGACGGACCCCGCACCTGACAGGTACTGGGAAAGTCCAAACCAGAGTCGCTACAGACTGACGAGGTTGTCAAAACATACAGCATATAGCCCTGGCTGGTGTGGCTCAGGCCTGGGAACCAAAGGGTCACCAGTTTGATTGATTCCCAGTCAGGGCACATGCCTGGGCTGTGGGCCAGGTCCCCAGTAGGGGGCACGGGAGAGGTAACCACACACTGATGTTTCTCTCTCTCTCTCACCCTCCCTTCCCCTCTAAAAATAAATAAAAATCTTAAAAAACAACAACAAACAACAGATACCATGCAGCAGGAAAAGCCCAAAGCCCAAAGCCCAGGCATTTGAAGTTTCAGAAACCAAAGACCCCAACTCAGAAGAATCCACATGGCAAAATACCTTGAAACTGGGGCTCATGAACCCAATGGGACGCCCAGAGCACCCTGATAAGGGCACCCCCAAAACGGAGACCCTGAGAACACTAGGGTTTCCCAGATGCTGACAGACCTGAGGGACCCCACATGGAGGCATCTGTAAGCTTTGCAGGCACCCCATGAAAAAGAGGCTCCCCAAAACCAGCAAGACCCACACCTGCCCACTTGGAGCGCAGGAAGAGGGGGGGCATGTACCTTCTCAAACTCCAGCCGGATAGGGTGGGGGAAGTGGCCTGACACCCAGTCAGCAGCCTCTCGCCCCAGAGCCATCGCTTCGGCCACAGAGGAGACGCCAAACCGGCACATGACAGAGTCAGTGTCCCCGTACACCACCTGGGAGGGGAGCCGTGTGACTGAGAGACCCCTGAACTCCCCCCATCAGGCGTGGCCCCAGGTGCATTCTCGGCAGCAGGCAGAGCAGCGCCTGACCTTTGCAGTGGCGCTGTAGCCATTCTCCACCGTGTACTTGGACTCCACCAGCTGCTTTGTTTTCTCAATCATCTGGCGCCCAAACCCAGTGACACTCTGTTGGAGAGAACCAGGCGGTGAGGGCCTGGGGGCCGGTTGTCATGGACACGGGCTGGGGTCCCACCTCCACTGCTTCCTGGAGGCGTGGGCTTGGGTTAGCCATTCTGCCCCTTTTTGGACATCGGTTGCCAAATCTGCAAAATGGGGAGACAAAGCTCCTCCCGAACGGCCTGGTGGAAAGAGTGGGTCCCTGCACACAGTGGGAGGTGACTGTGTGGAAGAGTGTCGGAAACACAGGGCCCAGCGGAGGCCATCGGCTCAGTCTCTCCCCGCAGAGGGGACGTGACATCTGGTAACACTACCGGCAGCTCCTCATGGTGCAAGACCACTGACATTCACGGTCCCTTCCCTGAAAGCCGGCAGTGCCACCCCCATCCTTGGACAACTGGAAATGACACTGCACATTGTCAAGTGTGGCCAGGGAGGGCGTTGCCCCCACCTCTCCAAGCAACTGCTCCTGCTCAGCAACCTCATTTTACAAATAAGGTAGCTGCCCTGGCTGGTATGGCTCAATGGATCGAGCGCCAGCCTGCAAACCAAAAGGTTGCTGGTTCGATTCCCAGTCAGGGCACATGCCTGGGTTCTGGGCCAGGTCCCCAGCAGGAGGTATATGAGAGGCAACCACACGTTGATGCTTCTCTCCCTCTTTCTCCCTCCCTTCCCCTCGCTCTAAAAATAAATAAATAAAATCTTAAGAAACATATAAACAAACAAGGAAACTGAGGCTGGGGAGTGAGGAGGGACAAATGCAATGGGAGATGGGTATGACTGGCCTGTTTTTTGCTTGTTTGGGTCTAGCCACAAAATCTTTGAAATTTTTTAAAAAAAAAGACTTCATTAATTTTGCTAAAGAGAGGGGAAGAGAAGGAGAAAAGCACTGATTGGTTACCTCTAGCAGGAGTCTGGCCCACAACCCAGGCAGGGACCCTAACCAGGAACCAAACCAGAGACCTTTTGGTGTGTGGGACAACACCCAACCCACTGAGCCACACCACTCAGGGAAGAAAAATCTTTGACTTTTAACTGGAACATTTAGGCCTCTTACATTTAGTGTGACTACTCATTAGCTCTGGGCTTCAATCCACAACTTTACTACCTACCTTTTATTTCTTCTATTGTTCTATGTTCCTCTTTCTTTCCTATCTTTTTCTGGAAGGATTCAGCATTTCATTATCCGCCCTCCAACCCCCATTCCAAAAGGCTGAGAGAAATAAAGGAAAGAAGCGAAGAGAAAGAGACGCAGGAGAGAGACAGAGGAAGGCACAGAGAGAAAAGCCGGAGATGAGGCAGGAAGTGGCAGCAGCCCCTATGAGGGAGCCCCGGGGGGCGGGTGAAGCTGCACCCTCCCACCTGGCCCTGCTCAGGGACTAAAAAACCCTGGTGGCCAAACATCCCAGGTGGCTGGGGGAGGCCCCCAGGGACTGTGAGTGGCCAACGACAGGGTGGCATGCAGGAAGAGGTCCGCCTTGCCCCAAAAGAGGCCTGGCTTTTGACCACCCCTGTGAGCGAACTTCTGAGCCCTGGGAATGTCCTGCCTGATGATAGCCTTTGTTCACCTGGGGCCACTGTATCACCTTGACCTCTACACGGGCTGGAGACCAAGGTCAGCCACACAGTGGTAAGCTGGGCCTATGTGGCCAACCTCCAGTAAAAGCACTGTTGGGCGATGCCCCATGGATGTCGCCGCCTACCACCGACAGAAGTGCATGCTGTCTGTCTGCATGGCACCCCCAGGGGGACGACTGGAAGCTGGTGCCTGGCCTGGCCTGAACGCTGCCCCATGCGCCTTTTCCTCTGGCCAATCTGAATCTCTGTTCACTGCGTCAAATCCTATCCCAGAGTCTAACAGCTCTTCTGAGTCTCTGAGTCCTTCTAGTAAGTCACTGGATCTGAGGGTGGCCTTGGGGCCACCACCAAGCTGCAGGTGCTGTGGGTATGCCCTGGCCCCTCCGACCGGCAATTCTTCTGAGCCTTTGGCCCAGAGCCATGTGAGGGCTGACGCAATGGCCGCGCTGGGAGGGAACTCCCGTGGATGGAGGCAACCAAGGCTGGGATGCACGGGGACCCAAACCCCTGGGGGAAAAGGCTGGTCAGGAAGGCCCTCTTAGGCCGTGAGCTGCAGCATCGCTCCCAGCTGGGCAGGACCTCAGAGCCTCTGTGGTCGCACTGTGGGTCTGTTTTTCTGTCCCAGCGCACAGCTGCCCGGGTAAACAGGCCTGGAATGCTGCCGGGGGTGGGGAGGGAGGCCCTGGCCCAGCTGATACTCAGAGCCCAGCAGTGACTGAGCCCCTACTGAGCATCCTCACTGGGGTCCTTATGTCTGGGGCGGGAGGGGGGCCCTCATACCTGATGGTGTGGTGACCAAGGACACACAGCCAGTCAAGCGCCAGAGCCTGACTGTGCTGTTGCATGATCCCCAGCCCCGAGCTCTCCTATGAGCAGGAGGGAGGGGATATGCGCTCCACTCCCCTACCCCCTGGGACCAGGGGAGGATGTGGGCTGGGTGTAGCTGCTGGGGACATGGGGTGTTGAGGGTGACTGCGGCTGGTGAAGGATGGGTAAAACTGCTGCTCGCCCCCACATCCTCAGCCTTGCCTGCCCAGCCCGGCCCTTCTGGGTCCCTCCCCAGCTTAACCGCCTGCAAAGCCTGTGGCAACCATGCCTGCATGCGCACACCTACCCCCGCAGGCTTCTGCGCCCCCACTAGGCTGGGCGCTGCAGGAGAGCGGAACTCTTGCCTGCTTCATCACCTGCTGGATCCCCAGTGCGCAAGGCCCAGCCCACAGCGAAGTCTGGCGGTGTGTGTCGGACCGAATGGGCAGTCACTCAGGCACCACTCTCCACAAGGCCAACGAGCTGGGGTAATCGGGGCCTAGACCCCTGGACGTGGCCCCACCACAGAGAGGCCTGGTTCCCTCCACACAGTGTCCTGCCCCTCTGCCACCCCGTGGGGACCGAGAGCTCACCTGTGAGATCTCCAGGCATGGCAGCTTGCCCACCTGGGCACCGGTGAAGCCGTACACAGAGTTGGCACTCACTTTTAGCGCCAGCTGCCTCCCATCTAAGACCTGCCGCCGCAGGGGGTCTGTCTCCTTCGCCAGCTCAGCTTTGGCCCTGGGGGGGGCGGGAAGCATAGGCCACTGGGGCAGAGTCTCAGGTCTGGGGGGCGGGGCAGGAGGCCTGGTTCTGGGCACAGGGGTCCCAGGTGCAGGTGCATGCGCCGTGTACTGCTCAGAGGGGGCCGGCACCGGGGATGAGGGGGGCTTCCTGGAGGGGGCAACCTGTTCTAATCCACCTGCAGCCGCGGTTAAGTGTGGAGCGGCAGCGCTGGGGGGAACCCTCAAGGCGCAGGGATCGCTGGGAAACTGGGCAAGTCTGAGCTCTGAGCAGGGGTGGGGGGCCCTGAGCCCACCTCTTCCGGGCACTGAGCAGGTTCTCCAGGATCTGGGGCAGCAGCCCCTTCCGCACTGACATCTTCACAAACTCATCCCCCGTGGGCGTCTTGATGAACTGGTCCTCGGTCAGGCTGCGTCAGAGGATGGCAGGGGGGTGATGCCAGGCCTCCCAACTCTTGCATCTCCTCTCCCCTCCCCTCCTCACTATTTCTGCTCCCCGGCCCCACCCTGCCTGAACCCGGCCCCTGGCGGGTCTGGGGGTCCGCGTGCCGTGGGAGGCGCCATACCCCAGTTTCTGGGCAGCCCCGGGCCGCAGCAGCGTGGTGTAGCACAGGTTGTGGGCCATCATGATGGATGGGTACAGTGAGGAAAAGTCCAGGGTGGCGATGGGGACGTCGTAGTACCTGTTGGTGCAGGAAGAGTCAGGGCTAGAGCCCCCACACTGCCCCCACACCAGCCCAGCCTCAGGGTCTCACCCTTTGAGGGGCTCGATGACTGTGGCTCCCGTGTAGTCCTCGCCGCCCTCTGTCTTTACCACGGGCATCAGCAGCCCCTCACGCATGGCCTGGGAGGGGAGGAGACCGGAAATGGAGGGTGGGCGCAGACAGGAAGGAGGGGCCACGGTGTGGGACCCAAGGCCCACCCTGAGCTCAGCCCACTGACCTGCCGCAGCAGCTGGGACACCACCTTGACCTGCTGGCCACGGGTGAGCAGGTAGCCCAGGGGCACGCCAGTAACGCGCGCCATCTCCATGGCGTTCACCAGCACCATGAGCCGCTCCAGCAGCCGCAGTGGCAGGAAGGCGTCCTTGAGGCAGTACACCGCCAGGCGGCGGCGTGTCTGGTCATTCCCGTTCTGGGGACAGGCACCGATGGTGGCGTCAGGGGGGCAGGGAGAGGGCCTGGGTCCAGGGTGGGGAGCAGGAGTTGAGAGGGTCGGAGAGGGGAGGGCGCAGTGTGAAGGGCTGGTGCGCGTGACAGCAGAATCAAGGGCACGGTGCTAGAGGTCACGTGAGCAAGCAGAAATAGTTACATCTGCAGGGCAGGGACAGGGGTTGGAGGGCAGGAGGTGAAGGTGAAGGTCAGAACAGGTGGGAGGTTGGAGTCCAGGGTCAGGAAGGTCCAGGGAAGGCTGAGATCAGAGGAGTAGATGAGAAGATGGGATCAGAGGTCAGGGGCAGAAGATGAGGGTCAGAGGTCACAGCTGGGGGGGGGCACCTGCAGGTCGGTGATGATGCTGTGCTGCACGTCCTCCTTCTGTTCACCCAGGAAGTGGAAGCTCACGGCGTTGAGAGTGTAGGAGCGGAGCTTGTACTCCCGTAGCAGCACCTGGGGCGGAGGTGCAGGGTGGGCACAGGCCGAGGGCAGCGGCCCCTCGGGGATGAGACTGACCTGCCCACCTGCGTGCCCTGCCCGGCCACACCTGCAGCATGTCCATTGGCACGCGGCCCACCATGCTGACCACCTTGCTGTCCCGCCGGCCAGTCTGCTTTGACTGGAAGGAGGAGTCCCGGATGGTGGAGCGGAGGCCAGCCACTCGGCCCAGGAAGGGGAAGCCGTCCACCTGGGGGGGCACAGCGGGCAGGCGGCTGCAGAGGGGGTGGGTGGCCCTGACCCGGGGGCCCACCCTCGAGACTCCCTACAAAGCAGCCCCCTTCTGGCTGGGCAGCGTGGACTGGGGGGTCGGCTGGACCAGCAGAGTCGGGGGCCTGGTAGCTGTTAAGGGTGAAGGGGGCAAGGATGGCTGTACCCAGATGGGGAACCAGAGGAGCAGATGGGAGGAGGATGAGCTCAGCAGGAAGGTGGTGGGTACACAGGGTGGGGCCCTGGGGAACGGCTGGGTGGGAGCCCAAGCAGGGTCAGTACAGAGAGCTGGGGTCGGGAGAGGCGTCTGCAATGGAAACGCTGACCTGGGAGGGACCAGGCAGAGGGGACAGGCCTGAGCGGGGGCTGAGTGGGGGCTGCAGCAATGGGGCGGAGGGGATGAGGGGGCCCTGACCCTGTGTGACCATGTCCTTAGAACAAGGGGCAACTGGAGCAGCCAGGCAGAGCAGGAGGATGCAGCAGAGACAGGGAGAAGGCCATCTAAACTGCCAGGAACCCGAGGCTGCCAGAGTTAGGAGAGAGGCCTCAAAGGGGACTGAGCCTGTGACACCTTGATCTTGGACTTGGAACCTCCAGACAGTGAGACAGCCCACGTTGGTGAGGTTCGGCTATGGCAGCCCAAGGGAGTAACCCAGGTTTTGCCACATTCTTCAAGGAACCTCCATTTCCTTGTTCCTTGCTGACATATTTTACAGCCTAGAAGATGAGGCCTTGTACCCCTCCTCGCTCAGTCTGCACCTCTGAACACACAGGGTTTTCCTACCGAACTGTAAATGCCCTCCTCGCATCCGCAAGCACCACGGTGAGCTCCGGGACTCAGAGCAGGGTAGGGACAAGATAGAACAGGGTTTTTGGGGATGCCTCTGGAGCTGCTGGGGGTGACAGGCTGCAGGTGAGAGCCAGGTGGACCACGGCAGGGATAGGCACAAGGGAGAGGGTGGGGGGAGGTGTGCGGTAGCCACCCACACCCTGAGCCGCCAGAGCAGTGTCTGAATTCAAGCCTCTCCCACTGCCCACCCTACCTTGAGGTGCTGGGCCCGGGAGATGAGGTAAGGAAGGTCAAAGTTCTGGATGTTGTAGCCGGTGATCACATCGGGGTCCATGGTGCGGATGAAGGCCGACCAGGCCTGCCAGAAGGCATGGGCACACACCCCACCCGTCATCCTGGCCATCCCTGTGCTACGAACCTCCCCGCCCTGGAATATTCTGGAAGCCCCCACGAGCAGGCCTAGATCCCTCCAGCCTGTGGTGGAAAGATCAGGCAGCTGCTTCTGGAAATCATGCAGAGCCCAGAAGGAAAACGCTCACCCCTCAACGCGAAGGGATCTGAACCCAGAGACATGAGTCTCAGTATCAGGAGAGCTTGGAAAATGGACTCGAGCCTGGGGTGTGGAGGTTGGGTGCTAAGGAAAATGGGGGGATGCGGAACAAGAGTCACCTGGAGCAGCTCTTCCTCCTGCTCATAGCTCTGCACCTTGGCGCCCAGGATGGGGGCGCAGGGCCGCAGGGTGAGGGCCAGGCGCAGGAAGGGCTCTGACTCGCCCCAGCGCAGGCCCAGTGAGCAGATCTGGATCACAGGGTCCCTCTCGGGCTCAGGAAAGATGCCTGCGCGACGAGGAGGGACGAGGCGGTGAAGGGGACCGGACCCACCTGGCCTCTCCCTCCTGACATACCAGGGTGGCCGCACAGCCAACCACCCCGTCCCACCCTCTGCCTACCCACTCTGCTGCATCCCCACTGCCCACGGACCCCGCCTGGGGGACAGACCTTTGCGGCCGGCACACTCAATGTCGAAGCTGAGCACACGCAGGGGTGCGATTCGCTGCCATTCCCCTTCTGGAGGGTGACTGACCACGTTCGACCAGAGCACATCTGCCTCCAGCTGACACAGGGTGGTCTGTGGGACCGGGTGTGTCAGTGGCTGCAGGGACCCAGCTCCCCATCCCCCACCCTTGGCGGGGTCCCGCACCTTCCCCTCTGCCCTCAGGACATATTTCCCAGCAGGGAGTTCCAGCCAATTGCAGCCCACGATGTCGGCGTCCACCATGAACCTGGAGGGAGAAGAGGTCAGTGGGCAGAGGTTGGCTAGGGGCAGTGGGGCGGAGGACAGAGAGGCCAGGTGGGGGTGTGTACCGGATCTCAAAGTCAACATTGGCCTCATAGGGTGCAAAGCTGGGGGTGCCCAGGCCTGCCACACGGACACCCTGCTCCAGGAGGCGGCGAGCTGGGGCCATGAGGCGGGGCAGGGCCAGGGTGATGCGCAGGAATGGGGAGGGGCCGTGCCCGTGGTACCCGAACATGCCTGTGGGGGACAGAGGGAGCTAGCACCGGTCCGGAGGGATCCCCCCCACACCCGGCCCCCGGTGGCACGCACTCTCCCGGGAGCACAGCTCCACAGCCAGCACAGCCGGCCCCTTGAGCTCCTTCCCCGCACGCTGGTCCCGGCTGATGGCCCCATTCAGCTCCCGCTGCAGGTCACCTAGGTGCTCAGGCCCAAAACCTAGGGGTGGGAGGGCCAGTCAGAAGTGTAGGGGCCACCAGGTGGTCAGGGGAGAGGAGGGGTCTTCTGGGTTGGGGCCACTCACCAGGGGGTGCGGGGGTGTAGAAATAGGGTGCAAAGCCATGGATGTGGCAGCAGACGGAGACACCCTCATCAGTGACCCCAAAGGTGCGGAGTACAGGCACAGAGCTGTGGGGCGGTGGGGGCTCCCCAGGCAGGGGACGTGCCGGGCCTGGGGGTGTGACAGGGTAAGCCAGGGCTGCCCCCAGACTCCTCCAAAGCTTGCCTCCCCTACCGCTCCTGACCTGGGAGCATGGCCCCCCATTCCTGTTGCTTGAGGAGCTTCTGCCCACATCAGCCACCTGCATTGGCCACACCACCTCATCTCAGCCCTTCCATTGCCACCCCGTCTCCTACAGCCCACTTTCTACCCCATAGCTAGCAGAAGAAGCCCCCACCTGTTTTGGGGGAAAAAAATAAAGGAAAAATTTTGGAAAAAAAAAATGGAAAAAAAATTGAAAAAGTAAAACCAACCTCCTGGTGTATGTGAGGTTATGAACTTCAACCCGTGTAGAGTTCATGGAACCACCACCAGAATTGGGGTACAAGACAGTACTGTCATTCTAAACAGCCCCCTTGAGCTACCCCTTTGCAATCATACCCCCTCCCACCCGGCCCCCCACACCTGCACTCTGACCCCCCTGCCAGACTCGCTGACCACTCCCGGCAGCCCCAGCCCTGACCTGCCCTCCATCCCCACAACCCTGGGCACCTGGTCCAGCCACCTGGGACCACCTGCCACACCCAGAAACACAGGGCTAACTTGGCCCAGGCTCCACCCCAGGGGCCCAGGGCCCCAGGGCCCCACCTGCCAACCCCAGTCCTCTGACCCCCAAACTCACCCACATAATGGTCGATCTCCAACTGCTGGAAGATGAGGGGTTCTGTCTGGGGGTCCAGGGGGGGCGGGGCAGGCCGAAGCCAGCGGGGATCTACTGCTGCTGAGGAGAACTGCCCTGCGGGGGGAAGGTAGGGCTATGGGGACTGGCGGTCTTCCTCAGCCCAGCCCGGGGGAAGGAAAGTCAAGTGGAGCTGCTGGTCTGGACCAGGCAGGAAACTCAGGAGGGATTGCCAGGTCAAGGGTCAAGATCAGAGTAGAAGCGGCAGGCAACAGAGGTAGCACTAATGGAGTGGGGCGAAAGGTCAACCCTTTGTGGCACTCAAAGTAGGCCAGAGGTCAGAGATCACAGGTGAGCTCTGTGGCTGACTCTCAGTTTGGAGGCAAAGTGGGTGGGGGCGCAGGGGATTCCGGGCCTCACTGTCCGCAGCCCCCTCCAGGGCCGGCTGCAGCTCCTCCTCCTCCTGCTCCTGCAGCCTGCGCTCTGCCTCTATCTCCTCCATCAGCGCCAGCTCCTCCTCGAACTGGGATGGCCCGGGTGCCTCTTCCTCATCCCAGTGGCCCCCACGGGTCCGCTTCGGGGGCACCCCAGGCCCCGGGCCCAGCCGCCGCTTTTCATGCATCCTGCTGGGCAAGTCGGGGCTGGGTAAGGGCTCCCGTGTCCTCCACTGCCCGCCCTGCGCCCACCGTGACGGGCTCCGAGGGCCTGGAAAGGCCTCCCACCTGCAGGCACGTAGGTGCTGGCACGTTCCAGGTCCTCCACAGGTAATTATATCCAACGTAATTGTATTGCCCAATATAATTACATTGGGTATAATTATCCAATATAATTATAGTTATCCAATATGATTACACCCCACTCCCCACTGCAGTCTAGCCCTTGCCTCATGTGTCCACGCCCAGACATCCCTTCATCCCTAGTTACTTGGCCCTTGCAGACCCCCTTGCCACGCCCTGTCCCCACCTTGGTCACAGGCCTGGTCCTCAGCATGCCCCTCTCTTTCCTACAAACCCTGTCCTTGATGTCATCACCTACCCATCAGCCCCGGCCTTCATTCAACAGGCCGCTGGGCAGGGCCTCCTCCAGGCCAGCACGTGCTGACTGCCAGGGAGCGTCCTGCCGCACACACCCAACCAGGTCCCTTCCCAGCCGGAACAGTCAGAGGCTGCCCACACCTTCACAAACACAAAAGCGCTCTTTATTTTGAACATATCCCCTTCCCCCAGCCTCCCCAAGCATCGACGTGCTGCCACCTGTGTCTCGCCCCCTCTCTGCTGCCACAGCCGATGCACCCACAACAAATCATTATTCACATGCGTTTATGTTTCTTACTTGTGACCTGCAAGACACTACACTATCCGGGGGTCTATTTTGACAAGATGTACTGATATAAAGGTACACATCCTCTGGTAGATTAGGCTTGAGACTACTCAGGTTAAGCCTATTTGAGCTGGTAGCTTCACCGTGGTTCCATAAGAGAATATTCTAAGGCAATACTCCCTCAAGTATTTCAGAGGTACATAACTATTATGGAAGTATTTTTGAAAATATTTTTTTAAAGTGTGCATGCAAATTGTAACAAATGGTAAAATGTGAAAACAGGTGAATCTGGCTTCACTTGTTCTTTGTACTTTCTTTATTCTTTCAACTTTCCTGTACATTTGAAATTATTAAAAAGTTTCAAAGCAGTACATGTCTCAACACCAGGCTGAGACCCAGCCGGACGGGAAAAGGGGATTAGGGACAGGATAGCTGTCCAAGTTCAAGGAAATACTTCCGGATCCCATAACTACCCCACAGATCCAGCCTCCCTTTGGTCCCTTTTGCAACAGATCCATTGCCTTGGGGTCACCACAGGTAGCCCAGCCTGAGACATTTCCCAGGATGCACTGCTGGGCAATAGTCACATGACCAAATTCTAGCTCATGGACCCAGGGTGACTGGAAGGTGTTCAGCTTCTGGGACAGCCTGAAGCAGAAGCCTGCCCTCCTGCCTCTTCCCCCTTTGGGATGGCTGGAGCCAACCTTGACCACCAGGACGAACGCAGAGCAACAAGATGGAGGGAACCTGGGCCCTTGACAACCTTTCTGGAGCAGAGGTGCCCACCCGTCTTGCATGCCTGCCTACCTTTGGATGGTTACGTGGATAAAGAGATTTGTATCTTGCCTGGGTCATTGTGCTTTGGGCCTTCTTTGTCATAGCAGCTTAGCCTAGACCTTGGCAACACAAAAAAACCTGAGCTGACTGGGATATGTCACAGCAAATGCTGGTCTGCAAAGGCACATTCCTCAGTGGTACACAGGAACCAGCTACCAACACACACACACAGAATAGATGCACCTCAAACACGTGTGAAAGAAGCCAGACACGGGAGCACACGCTGGGGGAATGGGGAGTGACCTCAGAGGGGTGAGGGGTTTCCTTTTGGGGTGCCGGAAATGCTCTAGAATCAGAGAGAGGTGGTGGCTGTACAAGTCGGTGAATGCACTAAATGCTACTGACTGTACCCTTTAAAGTGGGCCATTTCACCTCCGTTTAAAAAGGGTATCTGTTGTATGCTGACGTTCACATGGAGTGATAGGATGGACTAATCTCTGCTGCTAGAAATCAGGCTAGCGGCCGCTTCTGGGGTGGGAGGGACTGACTGTGAGGGGGCGTGGGGGGCAGTTTCTGGAGACTTGGGAACACACTGGACACCCAGCGGTATGCCTGACACCATACATGTCACCCTGTGACACGTAAGTTAGACCTCAGTTAGGAAATCAAAGTGGGGTGGCCATGATTCCACATCCAGGGGTTTATGGTACAAGTACACTGTTGCATGATAAAAACCTGTGTTTACCAGGTATTTCCGGCAGCACTGTTTGCTATGGCAAAAGGTTGGAAACCACCTAAATGTTCTCCCCTGGGGGACTGTTTAAATAAGTGATATCTACTCCTCCCCATGGAATATTATGCGGCTGGACAAAGGGATGAGGAAGTGCTCTGTGCGCCAACCCGGAGGGCTCTGAAAGATACATTGTTAGAAAGTGAAAGCAAGGTGCAGAACAGTGGACTTAGGGTGTTACCTTTTGTATTTAAAAAAAAAAAAAAAAACCAAAACTGTTTTAGAAAATGTGGGGCAGCCCTGATGGGTGTGCCTCAGCTGGCTGAGCATCATCCCACAAAGCAAAAGGTCACTGGTTCGATTCCCAGTCAGGGTATTTGACTAGGCTGGGTTTGGTCCCTGGCTGGGGCACCTATGACAGGCAACCAGTTGATGTTTCTCCCTCACACTGGAAAATCTCCCCCTTTCTCTAAAATAAATAAATAAATAAATATTTTTTTTTTAAAGAAAGATTTTATTTATTTATTTTTAGACAGAGGGGAAGGGAGGGGGGAAAGAGAGGGAAAGAAACATTAATGTGTGGTTGCCTCTCATGCACCCCCTACTGGGGGCCTGGCCTGAAACCCAGGCATGTGCCCTGACTGAGAATCCAACCAGTGACCCTTTGGTTCACAGGCTGGCACTCAATCCACTGAGCCACACCAGCCAGGGTAAGTAAACACTTTTGTGAAAATGTGGGGCATAACAAGCTGAGGGGCTTACAGGAATCCAGAGAAGTGGCCAGGCCTGGCCTGGCAGGGTGGGGCACAAAGGGGCCGGCTGGCTGCCCTGGGTCAGTGGGCTGTGGCTGAGTGGGCGTGGCGGGAGGGAGGGAGGGTGTCAGCAGCAGCAAAATCAAGCTCCTATGCTAGTTCCCTCTCCCAGGCATGGCCCTCAATGCACTCAGGCAAGGCAGCATCGGAAGGGGGCGGCCCGGGTGCCCCTCAGGTGCCCAGCTACCAGACAGAAGCTGGGCAAAGGCTGTGCTCACCCCCTTATGGCCCCTTCAGCAGCCAATCCTGACCAGAACCTGCAACAGGAACACTGGATGCTCTCCCTGGGTGCTGGTTTCTCCATGAGCCGCACTCCCTCGGTGTTCTCATCCCATTTCGGCCAACCTAAGGGCTTTAGACGCCTTCCCCATGACCATTGCTCCTGCCTTAGAGTCTGGTGCCTCGGCCCAGCCCACCCCCCAGGCCCCAAGCTGACAGCAGGCCCCACTGCCCACACTGTGAGGATGTCTCTTCAGGCTCAGACTGCAGAGCTGGCTCCTGAATCGCCTCCCCATTCAGTAAACAGTAGCTCTCATCAGGCCAACCACCATGGAGGCGCCCCAACTTCTTTCTTCCCCTCAGACTGCGTGCTTGCTCTATCTGCAAATCCCATTAGCTTTGCATCCCGATGGAAGTCCCACAGCTTCCCAGCCTCCTGCTGGGCTTCCCGCCTGGTCCCTCAGCTCTCTCAGGCCATTAGCTTCTGTATTTTGCGCCCTGCTCTTTGTCTGTCTCCCTCTGCTGGAAGATGAGCTTACTGAAGTACGGTCAGAGCCTACAACAGCTACTGGCGCAGAGGCTGCTGGAGAAACGCCTGCTGAATCAAGGAAGAGCCTCTTCTCCCGGGTCTCCCTCATCCTACCATGCCCCCTCCGTGCGCTCTCCACACAGCAGTCAGAAGGATCTGCTGCACCCATGGCAGGTCAGACTGTCCTTGCCCTGCTCAGAGCCAGTCCCTGGGGCCATCTCATGCCGAGTTAAAGTCAAGTCTGCATTGGGGCCCACCAAGCCCTGCACAATCACCCCTGTTCAAGCACCACCTCCCCACTCTCTCCATTGCTCACTCAGCTCCAGCCATTTGCCTCCTCTCTTGTTCCTTCAACACTCCAGGCTTGGTCCTGCCTCAGGACCTTTGCACAGGCTATCCCCTCTGCTGCGCCAAATGTTCTTCCCCAGATGGCCCTGTGGCTTCCTCCAGGCCTTTGTTCAAATGTCACCTTCTCCGTGAGGCCTGTTTAAAAGCGCAGCCCTGCGGCCCCATCCTGACACCCTCCAACGCCTTTCCCTGCTTTATTTTCCTTGAAGCCACTTGTTGCTGACTGGGGCGCTGTTATCAGTTCTCAGCGTTCTCAGAGTGTGCTCCCCAGACCTGCAGCTTGAGTTTTGGGTGGGAGCTTGTTGGAATGTGAATTGTCAGGCTCCTGCCCAGACCCCCGGAATCCAGCCCTGGGGAGCGGGTCGAGCACTATGCACTCAAACCTGAGACCCACAACTTATCACCTTGTTATTTATTTTAGAGAGATGGGAAGGGAGGGAGAAAGCGAGGGAGAGAAATGTTGATGTGCGAGAGATATATCAATTGGTTGCCTCTCGCATGCCCCCAAATGGGTACCTGGCCCACAATGCAGGCATGTGCCCTGACCAGGAATCAAACCAGCGACCTTTCAGTTTGCAGGCCTGCACTCAATCACTCCACTGAGCCACACCTGCCAGGGCTATTATCTTGTTTATTGTCTGTCCCCACAAGGAGCTGAGAGAGCAGGGATTTTTTATCTTGTTTCCTGCTATGTCTCATGCACCCAGGAGAGCGCCTGAGACAGAGAATATACTCAATAAACATCTAAAAGAATGAAGGAGGGAACACACAGACTAGTCCCAGAAACTTCCGAGGTAGATGCTGCAAATGACTTTCTGATACATACAATTACTGGAGCCGAGGCCCAGAGAGGTGAAGCTACGTGCCCAAGGTGGCGCAGACAGATCACAGGGGCACAGCCGGGGTTCAGTCCCTGGCAGGCTGGCCCTAGAACCTGCTGTTGACCAGCACCCTAGAACCCGGCCTCCAGGTGCATCAGGGGAGATCCACAGGTGACCTGCCCTCTGCCCAGCGGGTCAGACAGACTGGGCCTCCGACTCCTGCTGCCCTTGTCACAGCCTCGGACCACCTGGGCCTCTGTCTGACTCCCTCACCAAAGAGAGACCCCTCGAGGGCAGGGCCTCTCAAAGGGTTCGCTGAACGAAATGCTCCTTTTTCTCAGACACCTAACTCCTCTGCATCCTCAAGACTCAGCTCTGGCGCAATGCCTCCAGGGTGGTTTTCTGCCCACCCCCGGGGCTCCTAGGACACCGCATGCTCCTCCTGTAACTGCATGTGTGCACCCCCAGCTGGGAGGGTTTCAGGCTGGGAGCACCCCCAAAACAGGATCAGGGGCTTGATTCAGTTAGGGTCCCCAGCACAGTGCTGGAATGCAGGCCACTTTTGAGTCATGTCACTTTAGACTGCTCTCCGGTATCACCAACCCTGTGAGTCTTCCCAGAGTCCACAGCTTCTCTGGACCCGCAGAGACTAGCCCTGCCTCTGCATAGCTGGGAGCACTCTGAATGGAGATTTCCTCTCCTTCCCCCAACTGAATGGAATTATCCTGGTTCCCTTGTGGCCCCCAGAGGGCCTGCCACAGAGCAGCTGACTGAAGGACTGAGAGAGGGAGAGTCCAAGAGGAGGGAAGGGTGTGGCAAAGGCCCTGAGTGGGGAAGGAACCTCTCTAAGGGACAGGAGAGGCCAGCGTGGGGAAGTGTAGGACAGAAGGGACAGACAAGGCAACAACCGGTTCCTGGAAGGGGCGGGCCACAAAGCTAGGACTGACACCATCCACTAAACCCTGCCCACTCACTCTATCTAAGCTCCACCTGCAGAGCCACACACCGAAACCTGCTCTCCCTCAGCCTTCTTCATCCAGTCTGTTGCTCAGACCACAAACCCCAGTCATCCTGGGCTCCTCTTCCCTACCCGTCCTGCTGGCTCAAACCCCAAAGGCAACCTGAGCCTGACAGATTCTTTCCACCTGCACTGCAGAATGAGCCACCCACTTGCCT
Organism: Anoura caudifer; assembly: GCA_004027475.1. Lineage (NCBI taxonomy): Eukaryota > Metazoa > Chordata > Mammalia > Chiroptera > Phyllostomidae > Anoura > Anoura caudifer. Next base: position 148,848 of record PVKU01001839.1, on the reverse strand, counting down.
CCTAACTGGTCTGTCCCCCTCCTTCCCACTCTTGTTCCTGCTCCACTTCCATCTTCACTCAGCAGGTGCGTTTCTCAAAACGCAGGGCACATCGCATTGCTCCGATGCTCAGAAACTCCCACGGCTCCCTACTGAAGCCAGAATAAAAGCCACAGCCCGCAGCTAGGTTTACAAGGCCCTACAGGATCTGGTTCCCCATCTCATCTCCACCGTCGTCTGTTCCCTCCGCTCCAGCTACACCTTCTGCACTCTCGCCTGTTCTCTCTGCTCCAGTTGCAAACACGACAAGCTCCTTCCTAACTCAAGGCCTTTTCGCTTTGTTGTTCCTCTGCCCATGTTTCTCTTTACATGGCTGACCTCTCTCCCATGTCACTTACCCAGAGAGAAGATTCCTGACCACTCCAGCCAAAGAAGCGGGGTACTGTGCTGTATTTCACCTGGGATAACGTCTCAAAGCCTTAAAGCACTGCTTTATCATTGTTACTTATCACTTGTCAACTGTCTCTTTTGGCCTGAGGCAGGAACCTACTCTGACTAGTTTGTGCTGTAGCCTCTACTTCTCTAGCAGGGCCTGGCACAGAGTAGTCGATATTTGGTAAATAATGACGCCATGCCCCCACGTGTACAATTCAGCCCTCCAATGCCACTGGGATTCGGTGGCCCTAAAGACCCTCCAGAATGCGTTCCTCACCTCTCCTCGGGCCTGGGCGGCCAGCGATGGGCTCCCAGCAACAGACCAAGGGGCCCCCACCCCCGTCACACCCCCGCGCGCCTCTACCCTGGCCCCTGCCCCACTTCCGCACGCCCTTGAGCCTAGGGGGTCCCTCCCGCCGCCACGACCGAGCGACCTCTCACAACCCTCTCTCAGGCCTACGCGCGCGGCTCCTCAAGCCCCCTTCCCTGCCAGGCGGAGTCCCTTGCAATTCTCCTTCTTCCTTTACTTACCCGCTTCAAACAGCGCTTCCCGCCACAGATTACGCCGCCGTGACCCCTGACTCCCGCACGCGCAGGCCCAGAGCTGCGACGCGCCAAGATGGGCCACGCCCCTCCCGCCCAAGTAGGGGGAGGCCACGCCCAACGCGGCCCTGAGCCACACCCCATCCTTCCAACTGGAGGGAGGATCACGCTCCCTCCTTCCATTTGGGTTGTAGACTCGTCCCCTTGTGGACAAACCCCGCCTCTGTTGACTAGTGCGGCGCAAAGTTACGCCCCTTCGCGCGGCCGCTGGATGGCTGAGCGCAGGCTGCTGGCGCAGCAGCCCTGGGGCACACTCCCCACCCACCAGCCCTCCGGTGCTGCGCGCGCGCGGCCTCCGGGAACTCCAAACCACCCCGCCCCCCCCCCCCCCCAGTCTCCTGATGCCCGAGGCCACTTCCTGAGAACCGCTAGAACACCGTGCCCATCTATGCAGCCAGATGTCTGCCCTCTGTGCAGATGTTGGGCTTCACGCGCCCAGGTTCCAACCTGGTCTGTTCTCCCGTCCCACGGTCTCAGTTTTCCCATCTGTAAACTAGACTTAGCGCGGGTCGGGCACACCTGTGTGGCGCCCGGCTCACTGTTTATAACTACTCCTATTTCTGCCGTCCCCTCTCCCCCGTCCTATAAAAAACACACTTTTCGGTACCCAGACCATCTCTCCAAGCAAACCCCGTTCACCCTCGGCCAGGACATCCATCCAGCTCCCTTCAATGTTCCCTGGGAGCCTCGCAAAGCGGAAAGAGGAATTAAGAGAACTCCATTGTCTCTCTCCTTATTCTGAACTCAACCGGACCTCCCACTTTCCAGAGCCAGCATGTGCCCTTCAACCTGGGGGCCCAGGTTCTTTGTTCTCATGGTTTAGGTCTCAGCTAGGACATGAGCTTTGTGAAGCCTTGCCTTTCTCCTCCAGCACCTACCCTGCCGCCCGATGTTCCCATTAAAGCCCCTATCCTCTTCTTTTCTGGCTGTTCACATCTCCGGGACTGCCAGCCCTGACTTGTAATTACCTCTGAGGAGGGACGTTGTCTCGCTCACTGTTTCCAGTGCCTAAAGCTGTGTTTAGTACATAGGAAATGCTCCATACCTACTTGTTGGGTGACATCTGGGTCCCCAGAATGGCCACAGGTGGCTTCAGCAAGTATTTGTTGACTGAGTGAATGCCCCAATCCCCTCTTCACTTAAATTCTCCATCTTTCATTAGCTGGCTCCAACTCACCTTGTACAGGGAGGTGACTCTGGGACCATCAGGTGGCTATCCTGGACCCCCCCAACCCCCAATGCCCAGTCACTGTGAACCCTCCACCCCACTCACCAGTCCAGCACCTGCCCCAGGGGCCAGTGCAGATGAAGACCCTGGCAGCCCCTCATCTGTCCATCTCCAATTCACTCTGGCTCAGGGCAGGATTCTATTCATATTTTATTTTCCTGTTTTTGTGTGTGTGGTTTTTTGTTTTTTTTTTTTTTTAGTTTTTATTAAATAAAAGGAGCAGAGGGAGAGGGGGGCCTGAGGTCTCTCAGGCTGTGGGAGAGCCATGGGCCCTCCCCTCCTTCTGCTCAAGGTGCATTGCGCAGTGGGCTTGAGGTGTAAGCTGGGCGGGGAGGGCAGCTGGGAGTGCTTGGAGAGGTCAGAGGTCAGGACCTGTGACCACGTACACTTCCCAGGAAGACTCAGTGGGCAGGGATGAAGCTTCCTGGACCCTGACTGGGGCTTATCCTGAGGGCTAAGGGCTGGCAGGGCCAGGGCCTGTGCTCCAAGCCACAAGGCCCCCGCTCCTCCCCACCCCAGGAGGAAGAAGGGGTGACCACGTCCATTCATTGGAGAGTGCAGGGCGGTGGGGGCAGGGTGGCTAGGCCCCTCACTCATGGACATCCCAGATCTCAGACAGCAGAGGTGGCAGCTTCTTGTCCTGGAGCCGCAGGGCGAAGACCTGCTCCGAGTGCACGGAGCTCAGCGTGCGCAGGCTCACGAGCTTCATCAGCATTCGAGGGAAGCGCAGCTGGTCCTGTGGGGGATGGGAGACCAGTGGGTGTTGGCCAGGTACTGCCCTGTGAGGCTCTGGGCAGCCCACCAGGACCACCAGGAGGGCCTCCCTCCCCAGGCTGAGCCAGAGGCTAGCGAGGCTGTGGGGACCTCACCCCTGGCTCCTTAGTGAGGGGCATGGAGCCCTAAGAACAGTCTCTGCAAAGAAGACATCAACCAGAGCTCAGAGTGCTGCTGGTAATCAGACATGATAGGCTTAAACAAGGATGCATGACCCCAGGCTGACCCCATGTGGTTCTGGACTCTGTCCCTCCCCAGATGGCAGGATTGTGTCTCTTCTGCCCAGAGGAGCTGAGCTCTGCTACCTGTGGTCTCTTGATGCGAGTGTAGGAGAGCAGCGCCTCCACGTAGGGCTGCTGCAGCGCCTCCACGCGGCTCGGCTCCTGCACGTTGGGCCGGTCGGCGGAGAAGATGTTGATGGCGATGAGCAGGGCGTACTCGGCGTCGTCCAGGCCCAGCCGCCGCATGGCCCGGGAGAACTCGAAGATGGGGTTGATGAACTCCACCTGCAGGCCTGCAGGGTGGGAGGCCCACCTCATAAACTCGCCCCCCCCCCCCCCACCAGGACCCTGACTCTGCCCGGCGGAAAACGGCAGCTGTCAGAGTATTCCTGTCAGTTCTGCTCCTCTGTGTCCCCACTGCCTTGGATAAAAGTGCCTGGCGCAGAGCGGATGCGTCATGCATCTCGCCTGAGTGAGGGAGTAAGGAGAGCGACCACTTATTCAGTGTTTTCTACACTATCCCCACCTTCACTTCTTCCCAGCTCCTCAGCAGCACTCCTCAGGAAAAGGAAAGGTTTCCAAGCCAAGGTCACATCGTGAGGTCACATCGTGTCACCCCCTGTGGTAGCTTCCACTGCTCTCAGGGTGAAACCCACACTTATTCTCAAGAGTGACTCATTCATTTTTTCCTAAAACTTCACTAGGCACCTCTACCTCCCAGGCCTCAGGTTGAGCCATTTAGGAGACAAAGCTCATGCTCTGTGGAACTTATGTTTGGGGGTAAGGGAACAGGTAACAGACAAATCCGTCACCTATCTAAACTGTGAGACAATGGTAAGGACTACAGGTCAAGGGAACGCAGGGAAGGGAAATGGGGACCACTGAGAATCATGTCAGCACCTCAGACAAGGTAGTCACTGAGGGGTGGCGCTGTAGGAAGGCCTCGCTGTCCAGTGACCTCTGAACACTGAAGGAGGGGACGGAGCGAGGTTCGAGGATGTGCGTGTTACAGGTGGTGTGCTACCAGCTGTTCTGCCCGGGCCTGGCTGGCCTTCTGGGCCATGAGGTCCCCCTATTTCAGAGCAAAGGGACCAGCAAGTACAAAAGCTCTGAGGCATGATCACATTTGGTGGCTTCAAATAAGAGGGAAGAGCCCTGGCTGGTGTGGCTCAGTGGACTGAGCACCAGTCTGTGAACCAAAGAGTTGCAGGTTGGATTCCCAGTCAGGGCACATGCCTGAGTTGCAAGCCAGGTCCCCAGTAGTGGGTGCTCGAGAGACAACCACACATTGATGTTTCTCTTCCTCTCTATCTCCCTCCCTTCCCCTCTCTCTAAAAATACGTAAATAAAATCTTTAAAAAAGGAAGTAACAGCCCAGTGTTGCTGGAGTGGGGTGAGCGAGGGTCCCTGGTACACTTTTCTCCCGGGGAGATGGGAGCCTTGGAGGGTTCTGAGCACAGCCACATGAGCTGGCTAGGGCATTAATAGGATCCTTCTGACTGCTATGTGAACATGTATGTTGGGCAGGGGTGGAGGTGGGAGACGAATGAGGGACCCCTGCAATGTGCTAGGGAGACAGCTGAGGCCTGGCCTTTGGCAGTGGCAGCGGATGGGGGGGATGTGGCGAGATCCCAGCCTTATCTCTGCGCTCCAGCTGCTTGGGCTTCCTTGTGGTTCCTTAAATCTGTCCAGCTCTTCCCATCTCAGGGCCTCTGTACATGCTGCCCCAGCCCCCACCCTGCTCCCATGCTCCCCTGACAAGCTCATACTAAAAAGGTTATTGGGACTGTCCCAGGTGTTGGGGAGGCCAGGAGTTAAATGGAAGAAGGAGTTGGCAGACATCCGGGAAGTGCAGAAAGGTACCCCAGGGAGAGAGCAGGACCTACTGAGATAGATCAGAGGCAGAGAGACAGAGGCCTCTGCACACGCAGCTCCCATGGGCGATGCTCTTCCCACCTCCCTCTCCCTAGGAGATGCCTCTCACCCCTCAACCCTCTGGCCTTGGCTCACCTGCACTTCCTTCAGAAGCCCACCACCTGGGTCACACCCCCAAGTGAAGTGCTGGTCAAGGGGCAGGGACTACCGGTGCCCTACATAGTTGGGTCGGTCACACACTTCACAGTGGAGCAAGATCCAGTTTCCCTCAGGTGAGACCAGGTTGTGGGAGAAAGGAGTGTCTTTTCTTAATCCCCACCAAGAGGCCAGAGGTGACAGCAGAGACCCCTCTGTCTCACACTGCACTGTGCCCTGCTGGGCAGAGTTGGCACTCCATCAACATGCCCCTCCCTGACTGCCAGGGTGCCTTGACCCTCACACGCTGCTTTAGAGATGAAAAAACTGGAGACGCAGACAGGGATGTGGCAGCCTGCCGTCTCCCACCCACTCCTCCAGCCTGTTCCCAGCCACACCTGCACGGTGGAAATCATCCTTGCTGTAGGTGAAGTCCTTCAGGAAAGTGATGCACTCCGTCTCGTGGTTGTAGCGTCGGGCTGTCTCCAACAGCATGATCTGAGGGCAGCAGGGACAGGGGCGGGCAGGGGTGTGAGGACTCCCTGTGGCGCCTTTAGCCAGTAGTACCAACGCTCCCGGCCCAAATGGGGGGCCGATCCCACCAGGATCACCCCTGGTCCCTCTGTCCCTCACTTCCTCGCTCTCTCAGCCACAGCTGGAAGTCCACCCACTGGACACTTCAAGCTCTCCCCCTCCCCTAGTTTCAGCATGCACAACACCTTCCCCTCGGGACACTCTCCCCAGGTGTTTCAGAGGCACAGGGGAAGGGACTTCTGGTTGTTTTATTCATTGATGTATGCCCCTCACTTGAAATGGAGCCTAGCGCGCACTAGGTACTCAGTCCTTATTTGTCACCGTTGTTCTGATTCAAGTGTCAATTTTTCTGAGTAGCCTTTTTGGCACATTCTAAAGTGGGTCCCTCCAGCCCAATCCTCAATTATCCTCAGCCTCAGCTAGTTTCCTTTCTCTCTTTGGCCCGTGGGAACTTCTGATCATCATGTTTCGTACTTCAATGTTCCCCCATAGAACACTAACCCACAAAGGCCAGGACTAGAGGTTTCTAGCATCCGTCCTCAGGCTTATCTCTGGGGTTCCTTTCAGGAAGGAGGGAAGGGCTGTGCTGAAGACGGGTAGGCTGGCTGTTACCTCAATGGTAGACGCCTTCAGGAGGGCGATCTGGTCCTCGCGGCCCAGCTGCAGGAAGCCAGGCACCTGCTTGGCAAAATCCACAATCTCCTGGACCGAGATGATAGCCAGCTCCGTGAAGTGGGCGAAACGCTGCTGGCGGGCATCACGAGACTGGGGGTCTGCACCCAGAGGCCAGGGCTGGGACATGGGGTGGGCAGGTATGGGGAACAGTTATTCTTAGGCTCCTCCCAAGAACCCAAGGCCATGGGGCCCCTTGAGGTAAAGCCTGCACCCTGGAAGGCCCTCCTCTTCAAGTCCCTGCCCTCTGGAGCCTCTCCCTTTCCATGTCAGGCCCATCACCCCTCAAGGCCACGGAAGGGGCAGTACCGTGACTTTGGGCTGGTCAGAGAAGGAGCGTTTGTTGCACTGCAGCTGGGCCGCCACCAACTGCTGGATCATTAGTTCCTGGGCAGCTGTTAGCTGGACACCCTCGCCTTCCCCGGAGGCCTGGCCACCCCCATCGGACCCTCCCGGGGAGGCCCCAGGCCCAGAGGCTGAGCTGCTGCTGACTCCTGGCCCTATGGGTGACTGCTGCTGCTGCTGCTGCTGCTTCCGAATCTTCTTCTTCCGGATCTGTTCTTCTGAGAGGACGCCTGTTGGGGAGACGCAGGCTTCAGCGGAGGTCCCAGGGCTGGGCAGTGGCCAGGCTGGAGCTACTCCCTCCCCAGCACTCACACTGCTCCCTCATCCCGGCCTCCTTGCACTTGCGTAGCCGGCATTGCTGGCACTTGCGTCGCATGAAGGCATCCATCTGGCAGGTTCCACCGCCCCGGCAGGCATAGCGCCCCGCCCCACCTCGGACCACACTGCGCCGAAAGAAGCCCTTGCAGCCTTCACAGCTGAGCACATTGTAGTGGAAGCCGGAGGCTTTGTCCCCGCACACTCGGCACAGCTCATGGCCCAGCATCTTCGGAGCGGGACCTTTCTTGCGTTTGCGCTCTGGCTCCTCTGCTGGGTCTGGGATGACTGCGGTGGGTGGAGGGAAGCCATGAGCGAGCCAGAGAGAGACACCAGCCAGAAAGACAGGCCCGCGAGAGATCGGAGGCCAAGAGCGGGAGTACAGAGGGTGAGCCGGGGAGACAGTGATTTACAGGGAAAGATGTGTATGTCAGCCAACCCCAAGAATGAATCAAAGTGATAAGTATTAAGGAAGAATAGAAAAAAAAAAAAAAACAACAAGAAATCGGAGACTCCTATCCTCATTTCTGACCTTTCTTCTTTCCTATATCCCTCCCCCAGCCTCCCATACCAACACTCAGGACCCCGTCTCACCCACACTGCAGGCTGAGCCGGCCCCATCAGTGTCTGGGACATCGGGGTCCGGACCCCCAGGCCACGGCTCAGGACGCTCCTCCTTTACAAGGGGTTTAGAAGAGGGGGCGCTGGGCTGAGGGGGGTCATTTCCTGGGAGAGGGAGGTACAGTGAGTTTCTCCTGACAGGTGTGTGATGGGGAAGTGGGCTATGCGGGGAAGGGGGGGGTGTCACTCACCAGGCAAGAGGGTATTCTGGGAACTAGAAGTAGGGGTGGACATGGTGGGGTCACGGAGCAGCCTGCAAAATACAGGGGGACTGAGAGCCTTGTTGGGCCAGGGAGATTCAGGTTAGGTCAGCCCCAGGTCTTGAGGGGAACACCTTTCTTCCATCTCTCCCGGATTCTTCCCTATAGAACACAGAACCCGACCCCAGCCCTTGTCAGTCTACAATGCCTCCCCTTCTATTTCAACAGGGCGCGCCCATTCTGCTCCGGAACAGCCTTCGCTTGGCTTCAAGCCACGCCCTCCTCTCGATTTCCCACTCCGTAGACTCCGCCCACCTAATCTGTCCAGGTGCTGCCCCTTCTACTTCAATCCTGATCTGCACTCAGTTTTTCCTTCCCTCTAAGTTTCACCCCACCTACTCCCACTCCATCCCATCGCTACTAAGGAAGCAAACCCATCTCTCGTTCTGTCCCCGCCTCCTCATATTATGCTCCGCCCCTATCTTTTCCACCTAGGTCCCTCCCAGTCCCTTCCAGGTTCCACCCTCACTTCTCCCATTAGGCGCCTTCCGACCACTTTGTCCCACTCCATCTACACCCTTCCCCCCCCCGATCCCGCCCCATCTCCTCCCATCATGCTCCGCCCCCACACCTCGCTCCAGATCCCGCCCCTCTCCGAACACCAGTGGGGGGCGGGGCTCATGGCTGCGCGCGAGGGTCTCGTGGGCGGTCTCTCGCGGGGTCTCCTACTCCCGTTGCCCTGGAAACAGCCGGGGGCGACGCGAGCTACAGAAAGGAGGGAGGAGAGAAGGGGCTGAGTAGAAGAGCGCTGGGAACTCCGGGAAGCCCCGGACTTGGGGTTCCTCCCACGTCTCCCCACACTCGGATGCACCTGGCCTCTGTCCCCTTGCTCTGCTTCTCGTTCTCCTCCTCTGTATTCCCTAGCACACCGCCGCCGCTCCGGTCCTCTCAAAAGTAACTTCGCCACTTCTTCCGGCAACCCCACTGTGCATCACTTCCGGAAAGGGGAGGGGAGTCAGGGTGACGGACTTCCGGCCCGCCTTAGACACGCCAAATCAATTGCCCTGCGGGGCAGTCGTGTACCCTCCAAGTTAGCTACCCTGGAGGCGGGCAGAAGAGTTCCGGACCCATTCAGTCCGACGTGGCCAGTGCCAAACCTTCCCGCCCGGTGCTGAATGCTTCTGTGGGCTCCCGGCAAAAGATTTACTTGGCATAAATCTCCCTAGCTATAGGTCCTTTTCGCACAGGGCAGAGTTAAAGCACGTTTGTCCCTTCTTGGTTGTTTTCTGATTTTGGAGATGCGCTTCTTATAGGTCGTAAATAAGTTAATTAACAAATCCAAACCCGGAATAAAAACATTTCAAAAGTAACTCGGTAACAGGAAGAATTAAAGAAAATAGCGTAGCCTTCCCCTACCAAAAAAAAGACAAGTAATAGCTTAAAAAAAACAATATTTCAACGGGAAAAAGATGGAAATTGATAATCAGATCTATGGGGTTGGCAAAAAAATTCGTTTTTTCCCTATGAGATATCTATAGTAGCGCTTAGTTGTCTTCAACTTTATTTGATACAGTTTTGTTCAATTGTATTACGACAGCTGTCATATCAACGTAGGTTTTAAAAAAGACATCAAAATTGGTGAATTTTTATGTAGCTGAAAATACGCAACATATTTCGGCATATTATGCTTTATTATTTCAAGAAAGGTAAAAACAACTGGAACACAAAAAGATTTGTGCAGTGTGTGGAGAAGGTGCTGTGACTGATCAAACATGTCAAAAGTGGTTTGTGAAGTTTTGTGATGCAGGTTTCCCACTGAATGATGCTCCATGGTCGGGGAGAGCAGTGAAGATGGTAGAGATCAAATCGAGACATTAATTGAGAATGATCAACGTTATACCATGTGGGAGATAGCTGACATACTCCAAGTATCCAATAAAGTTATCAGTGAAAATGAAAACACATGTCTTTTACTTTACAGAAAAAAACAGACTTTTTGGCTAAACCAATATATTGCACATATATGTGCATTTTTCAAAAATGAGAATGATGACCCATGATTTTTGTAGCTTGTTTAGACCATTATGACATGGTCTTTTTCTTTCTTTTTTTTTTTTTTTCTTGTAGTAGCCTCAGAGGACAACCTGATGTAGACCGTGGCTGAGCAAATTTAACCCAAGAAATCCAGGACTGGGATAAGGCCCGGATTTTGAATTTTATGCATCCAGTAATCATTGAGAAAGAACACATTGCCTAGCCTTTGGGGGGGAAAAGAGAGAGAAGTGCTCCAATACATCTTGAAAGATGTAGGTTAGAATACATTCCAGTTTCAAGTTAATAACTATTTTAAATTTATTGACTTTGGCACCAGGCATTGTGCTAGGAGTTTCCTGGTTGCTCCTCAGAACAACTTCATGTGAAAAGTGTGCTGTTGGCCAAAGAGATGACTGGCAGTGGAAGAACTCTGTCTGGGGTCTGAGCACTTGGGTTGGGGTCTCAGTTCTGCCCCTAACCACAAACTAACTGAAATAAAAGATAGATGAAACTGGGTTTGTGGGTTGTTGTTTTTTTCTGATGGACAAGTGAGAAATTGTTTATAGGTACTCAGAAAGTAAGTTTTGGTTATGACTGGTTATTCCCATTTTGTACACAGGAACAAAAAGCTCAGAGAGGTGAACCAGAGGTCCGCAACGCTGGTTCCATTGTGACATGGCCTTGGAGCCGTGGGATTGTTTGTCTGAGGATGTTGCCATTAAAAAGAGTGGTTGAGGTGGGCCTTGGGGGATGGTTTAACAGGTATCTCTGCCACTTTGTCGGTGTGTAATGTTGAGACAAATTTTGTGGGTTTTTAAAAGATTTTATTTATTTATTTTTAGGGAGAAAGGAAGGGAGGGAGAAAGAGAGGGAGAGAAACACCAATGTGTGGTTGCCTCTCAAGTGCCCCGCACTGGGGACCTCACCTGCAACCCAGGCATGTGCGCTGACTGAGAATCGAGCCAGCGACCCTTTGGTTTGAAGGCCGGCACCCAATCCACTGAGCCACAGTAGCCAGGGCTGAACCTAGTTCTTTACCCCTCCTTGTGCCTTAGTTCTTCCATCTGTAAGTTGGGCACCAGAGTGCATTGCATTGTCATTATGACTACATGAAGTAAACAGCACGAACTGGGCCAAGCTCAAATATGAAGCCCAGTATGAGGGAGCTGTGTTTTATTCGTGCAGATGTTAATGTTGTTTTTAACTTTTCACTACAAAGGGCTGAAATAAGCTGAAGGTGAATTGTGACAGTTTGGGGACAAGTCACCTCGCTCTAGTCTCAGTGGACCTATCTGTAAAATGGGGGAAATGATTTGTATTTCTTATGGAGGCAGGATAGTAAGAAGCTAGGAAAATTCCTTGGCAAGTGGGATGGGGAAACGGAGACAGAGCTGAACACAGTGGGAGAGCAATTTACAGCCAGAGGTAGATGGTTGCCAGGGCTGAAAGTCCTGCATCCCTAGCAATGGGCAAAACTGGTGCCAGACCTTACCCCCAGGGGGCCTTTCCTCCCCTGGCACATCTCTGGTCATTCAGTTTTGACCGCCCCGCCCTGATCTTTCCTTCCCAGATATAACATCTAGGCCTCAGTTGTATTTCAGGTGTAGGCCCAGAAAAAGCAGCAAAAACAGGCAGGTGACACCAAGACCAGCTGCCATGACTAATGAACCTCTGCCCTGATGCTCACCAATCAGTGGAGACCAGGACCCTGAGAGGATACACCTAGAAAAGCTGATGAATATTCTATTGAGCTCCTTTCCTGAGACCTCCCTGAACTCCTGCGTTTAAAACCCTCAAGGTGGAGGACCCAGTGCCCACTCTCCCTCCTGGGAGCTCGTCCTCACCTTTCCTCCTCATTCTTTCCCCATAGGTGTGTATTTCCTAAAATCCAAGAAATCCCATAGGACTTGCAACTAGGAAAGCAGTGGGCACTGGCAGCTTGTCCCGGGCAAATCCCCCGGACCTGTCCACAAGGCCCCCTTTTCTCTGACTCTCCAGCAAGATGACAGCAACCCAGCCTCGGCTCACTTTCCCATTTCCTTTCTCTCCTGCTGCTGCATCTATCCTAGGCCCTTCCTTGTTTCACTGTCCCCAGCTTTAAGAAAGAGACTTTTAAAATCACCTGGACTTGTGTTGTGAGGTCTTTCCTTTGTGAAGTCAGGAGCCCCCACACTACAGGCAGGCCCCAGGCAGACCTGCTCTGGGCTGATTCCTATCCTATAATGTATGAAGGCTGTGAAGATTTAGGAAGGGTAGTGCCTGGCATATCTAAGCATCCAGTCAGTTTTGTTATCTGAATCTAATTTGATTTTTTAAAAGATTGTATTTATTTATATTTAGAGAGAGGGGAAGAAGGGAGGGAGAAAGAGAAAGAGAGAAACATCGATTGGTTGCCTCTTGCAAACCCCCAACTAGAGACCTGGCCTGCAACCCAGGCATGTGCCCTGACCTGGAATCAAACTGGTGATCTTTCGGTTTGCAGGCTGGCACTCAATCCACTGAGCCACACCAGCCAGGGTATCCGTGTTCAACCTTTTGGGGATTGCCAGACTGCATGCACCATTTTATATTCCCAACAGCAGTACATGAGATTTCAACTTCTCTACATCCTTACCAACACTTGTTATTATCTGTCTTTTTTATTATAGCCATGCTAGCGGGTGCGAAGTAATATTTCATTGTGGTTTTAATTCGCACATCTCTGATAGCCAATTCTATCTCTTTTCTATCGCAAATAATTTGTAACATGTAATTCTGCTTTTACTATTCTGAAGTGAAATCCAGGCATACTATAGCTTAACCATGCCCCCTACAACAAAATATAATTTTACTTTACCAACTGCAATACAAAGGAGAAATAAATGGAGTTTGTGATAAAGTGATAGGCACTTCATCATAGGTACATGAGAGAGAAAATATGGTTGTCAGATCTTTAAAATCTGGCATGCCTGTGAATTTGAAAGCCACAGTGCAGCGTGACACAGGGGTGTTGTATCATCAACTAACATGACTCAGGCAGCATTGTGGTAGCTGTGCCATTTTTCCAAAATCCTGGCCAAGTCTTATTATCAGTTAACACTAGGTATGAATCATTTTGGCATGTTTAAAAAGCAACACAGAGGCCAGGGTGGCCAACGCTGAGTGAAGAGGAGGGGAGAGGAGGTGATAAGATCCTTGAGGAATGGGGATTCAGTCAGGAGGCCCTCTGGGCCAGACGTGTCCAACACTGGCTGAGCATTCACACACAAAAAACTGTCCCTTGCCCTTGGTGACTACAGGTGGACTACACTCCCCAGACTCCCTTGCAGCTAAGTGAGACCACGTGACTGGTTCTGGCCAATGGAATGGGGAGCGACAGTAATAGGCAGCTTGGAGGAAAGCAAGGCGTCTGGAGTGACTCCGAGGTTTGTGGAGCCTCAAATCCCCACCGAGTATAGGAGGGCTGTCTCACCCCCTCACACACACACACACAAACACACACGCTTGTTAATTCTCCCCCCATAAAATGTGAACAATAACCCCCCTCTTAATTAAAATGGTGGGTTGAAAAAACTCTAGTAGCCTGGCTGGTGTGGCTCAATGAGCTGAGTGCCAGCCCGCAAGATTCTCTGTCAGGGTACATGCAGGTTTGGTTCCTCATCTGGGTGTGTAAAGAGGCAACTGACCAATGTTTCTCTCCATCTCTTTCTCCCTCCTATCCTTTGTCTCTCAAAAATTTAATAAAATATTTGAAAGAAAAATACTTGTCGGATGGCAGGAAATTACGTTCAATTAAGCGATTGGTTGTTTGTTACGAGAACGCTCATCAAACATTACTGCCAACATAAAAATGGTATGTGTAGAGTCAAGCAGTATACTAATTTTTAAAAGATTTGCAGAGAATTTATGTTGAAATTTACATGAAAACGAAATGGAACTGTATTATCAGGATTCGTGTAAAATAAGCTATCAGAAAATATTTTCCCTGTACTGAATAGGGAATAACCATAAGTCTTCACATTTCTAGCTGTTAGGAATATGGTTCATAAAGTCTGAATAAGTTAGAAACTAGGACTCAAAAAAGGAAAAAGAGGGTAGGGGGGCGGTGCCGGAAGAGCGAATCTTGGCTGAAAAATAGCCCCACAGCACCATCATGTGGCCATTTAGTAATTTGCAGACTGAGACTAAATGATGCAGAAGCTGGGTGGGTGGATTCTGAAAGGTCTAGATGGGAATATTTGGCCCTGGCCAGATAGTTCAGTTGATTAGAGAGCATCAGCCTGATACACCAAAGTTGCGGGTTTGGTTTCATGTCAGAACACATACAAGAAGCAGACAATACATACATAAATATGTGGAACAGCCCTGGCTGGTGTAGTTCAGTGGATTGAGCGCAGGCTGTGACCCAAAGGGTCGCCAGTTCGATTCCCAGTCAGGGCACTTGCCTGGGAGGCCGGCAGGTTCCCAGTAGGGGTCGTTCGAGAGACATCCACACATTGATGTTTCTCTCCCTCTCTTTTTCCCTCCCTTCCCCTCTCTCTAAAAATAAATATTTTTTTTAAATGTAGAAAATGTTTTTAAATAAATAAATATGTAGAACACATAAATAAACATAAATCAATGTTTCTCTCTCAAATCAATATATATTTAAAAAGACAGGAGTATGACAAATATTGAGGCAGAGCAGGGGAAGACGTGGTGAAAGTTATGCTAGGGAAACGGACTCTGTGTCTGCTGTCAGGGAAATCCCCCACCGGCGCTCAAAGCGGGTTGTTGACAGTGTTTGTCAAGCATTTACTAGATGTCAGGCACCATCCGAGGGGCTGGGAACAGGGGCAAATGAAACTGAGCGAGAACTCTGCCTTTGTGGCGATTACAGTCTAGTGGGACACAGGCATTAAAGGTAGGAAGTAAATTGCCAGTACAGACACTCTCACTGATTGTAGCACGCACGTGGCTGACATCTGATGCCAACGTAGAGTCAAGAAAATGTTAGGAAGTGTTGAGTCTATGAAAAAAATAGATTTAAAAACAACAAAAACAAAAACGGACCAGGGTAACCCTGGCTAGAGTGACTCAGTGCTTGGGCATCCTCCCGAAAACAGAAAGGTCGCCAGTTCAGTTCTGGTCAGGGCACATGCCTGGGTCGTGGGCCAGGTCCCCAAGTGGGGGTGTGAGAGGGGCAACTGACTGATGTTTCTCTGCTTCTCTTTCTCCCTTCCTTCCCCTTTCTCTAAAAAATAAATACATAAATAAAATCTTTTAAAAAATAGATCAGGGTAAAGAAGACTGGAAATATTTGGGGCGGGGGGCATTTAGACAGAGCAACCTGTGCGAAGGTCCGAGGCAGGAGCGTGTCTGGCGTGTCTGAGGAAGAGCGAGGACACCAGCGTGGCCCGATCGGACTGAGGCAGATCGGGAAGAGGTGACATCGGAGAGGGAGTGGGAACAAATCATGTAAGGCCTTTCTGTTTTAATTAAGATTTTATGTACTTATTGATTTTAGAGACTGAGAAGAAGGGATTAAGAGAGAAAGAGAGGGGGAGGAGGGAGAGAGAGAGAGAGAGAGGGAAGGATAAAGAAACTTGTTGTTCCACTTATTTACATATTCATTGGTTGGTTCTTGTATGTGCCCTGACTGCCAGCGTAACCCACAAACTTGGCGCTCTAATCCACTGAACTACCCAGCCAGGTCAGGCCTTTCAATTCAGTAATGCCCTTGGTTCTGCTTATCCTTTGATCCAGCCCCCCCTTTTTTTTTTCTGTTTCCTTCACCTCTTCTCCTGTCCTCTCCTCCTTCTTTAGATTGTATGATAATCTTGTCCTTGTGCACATAGTATTAACGCCCTCACTCTTTCTCCCTCCATCTTGCTTGCTGGGGAAAAAAACAGCCCTGGTGAAAACGAGGGATCCGCCTTCTCTGTGCCTGCTCTCACCCAGCTGGGCTCATGCGGGGACGCATTTCAGAGGTGGGACTGCAAAAACCAACTGGACATTCAGAACCAATGCACGGTTTTCTTCTCCAGTCTCTCTGAAATCATTTTTTAAAATAAATTTTATTTATTTATTTATTTTTAGAGAGAGGAGAAGGGAGAGAGAAAGAGAGGGAGAGAAACATCGATGTGTGAGAAATTCATCAATTGGCTGCCTCTGGAACACACCTGGGACCGAACCACAACCCAGGCATGTGCCCTGACCCAGGAATGGAATTGGTGATCTCTCGCTTGGCAGGACAACATCCGAACGACTGACCCACATTGATTAGGACTCTTAAGCATCATTTTTTTCTATGTGAAACCTGATGAACAAACTCAACTAGCAAGCAAAACAGAGACAGGCTCATAGATGGAGAGCAGGATGACAGCTAGTGGGGGGAGCTTAGGGGGTGGAGGGACTGAGCAAAAAGAAAAAAGGACTCATGGTCACAGAGAACAGTGTGGTGATTGCTGGGGGGCAGGAGGTCTAAGGGGACTAAATGGCAATGAAAAAATACAATAAAGATTAAACTTGAAAAAAGAAAACACTGAAAAATAAAAATAAAATGAAATTAAGGCATTAAAAAAAAATCATTTTTCTTTACTTTCTCTGTCTAAACCTCTAGCACCCCTTCCCCTTTTTGCTCTCACTTCTTCTTTTGCTGAAAAAAATAGAAGCTATCAGAAGGAAACTTGTCTGGGCTTACCCCAGGGACACTCCTGGGCCCTGTGCAGGGGGACCACAGTGCTGCCCCTCCCCAGGCCACGCTTGACAAGCCGTAAGAGGCCAAGCCTCCACTCAGGCCCTGACTCCCTTCTCTCCCTACTCAAAACTTTCCATTTGCAATATTTCCTCACTCTCTTGCATCATTGTTTGTACAACCCTTGGGCTTCTGTTCCTTGAGGGTTTTCCTAAATGTCCAGCCCTCCTCATGGTACTGCTGAGGAAGCTTCCCAAAACCTGGGAGTCTTAGGCCCACCTCTCTGCCTGGGAGTCCCCCACCCCTGCCTTGGAACTCCATCCTTGAATGTCTATTTCCTCCCCAGTCCACCTAAGGGACTTTCTCGCTACATCATCCTGAACAAAAACCCACACTGAGAGTTGGGCCCCAGTCATATCGAAAGCAGACCCTTCAAGTTTTGGATGACAACCATCCCAGGATATCTGTCTGCAACCCCATGGCCAAGCTGCTTTCAAATTTCTAACTCAGAGAGCTCACAGAAGATAATAAATGATTATTTCTATCTTACAGTCCTTGGTTTTGGGGTGATTTGTTATATAGCAGTAGCTGACTTGTACAGCCTCCCATCTGCTAATCTCTAGGCCTTTTCAATTCATGTATATGGGAATAGCATTTAAAGAGTTGTAATAATGTAAGCACTTGATTGTTTTTTCTGGCAGTCATCTCTATATTTATTTAATTTTTTTTTTACTGTGGTAAAACCTACCTAAAGTAAAATGTGAAATCTTAAATGTATAGCTCACTGAAAAATTTTTTTAATTTTATTTATTTATTTATAGAGAAAGGGGAAGGGAGGAAGAGAGAGAAACATCAGTGTGTGGTTGCCTCTCGTGCACACCCTACTGAGGGCCTGGCCCACAACCCAGGCATGTGCCCTGACTGGGAATCAAACCAGTGACCCTTTGGTTCACAAGCTGGTGCTCAGTCCACTGAGTTATACTGGCCAGGGCCAACGTCTTGTCTTTACTTAAATAAAAGTGCCTGCTGATATTGATATGTAAATCTAAGCTGGAAAACCAAAAAAGATCAAATAGATTTTCTCAGAAATGCTTTTGTCCTCGTGATCAGTGGGTTTGTTGAAAAATGCAGATTCTTGGGCTGGATCTCAGGCCTTTGGAATCAGAATCTCTGAGGTGATGTCCTATAATCTGCATTTTAACCAGGTTTTCTGATACTTGTTAATTTTTGAGAAGTTTCCTCAGGGAAAAAGAGGGGCAGGCCTAGAGACAGAGAGTCACCACAAATGATTTTTACACTTTTTCTTTATTTTTAATTTTTATTTGCCAATTTTACAGAAAGGAGAGGGAGAGAGGAAGAGAGAGACATCGATTTGTTGTTCCACTTATTTAGGCATTCGTTCATTGCTTTTTGTATCTGCCCCGACAGGGCACTGAACTTGCAACCTTGGCATGTGCAGAGGATGCTCTATAACTAACTGAGCTACCCCGACCAGGGCTGTTACTTTTCGATGGTGGAGGGGCCGGGGCCTATAGGCGATTTGTATTTGTGTTTCAGTATTTTCCCAATAAAACACAGAATCGGGGGCCTGACACACTCCAGGTGCCTCTCTAATACGGGAAGGAGGGTGTCTAGTCTGGCCCTCTCTCCCTCCCCCCAACCCTTGCACCGACACGCCGACCATCCATCCCTTCGCTTGCTCAAGAAACCCTTGTGGTTAATGAGTCTAAGAAAAAGGAAGTGAAGTTATAAATAAAAGTGATACCAGCTAAAAGATGAGGTTTGGGGCGCAGGAGACCCCCACCATCACCACCACCGAGGTTGAGAGTGATGCACAACAGTGACACAGGGTAATACTTCTGCAACCCTCCAAAAATACTCTGCGTATCCTCTCAAAAATACCGCCCACTTCCCCCGTGTCACCCACCAAGAGAGCTCACGTCGCGGTCATCTTTGAAACAACTCCGAGGTAGGCGGTGAACAGGGCGGAGCCTTGGGGAGGGGGAGGGGTGGGGAGGGGATAGAAAACGGAGCTGCCGGACGCCTGGGCCCACACTGGGTGCCCAGAGATGTCCCTGCCACCGTTGCTGCTGTTGCTGCTGCCGCTGCTGACCTTGCAGCCCGCCGGGGCCACGCTCATCCGGTCGGTACTGGGTACCCCCACCCCCCTAACCTGGGACCCACTCCCCCCTTCGTGTCCTTCAAGTCTGGGGCTCCCAGCTCAAGGACTGTCCGCCCTGGCGTCCCAGGACCATGGCTGCTATCTCTTGGCTTCAGGGACCCCAAACCGGGTTCTTAGCCCTGAGGGCTCCCCGCTGCTCTTTCCTAAGACCCCCGCCCTTTTAGTCCAAGATCCTCCAGCCCAGAAACCCTTGATCGCAGACCAGTCCCCCTCCTCTCCATTTATGATCGGGAGGCCCCCGCAGGTCCCCGCCTAAGCCCCGATGAACTGGTACTGGGGTCTCCGGAATGTGACACACCTCCCCCCACCAACAGATCTTGGAGACCCAGGTCTGTGGCATATAAACCGAGAATCCCAGATCTGCAGTTTCCACACTGTTTAGGACTCAATTATTAAGTCCAGCGTGGGGGACGGACCCCAAAGACCCTCCCCTCATCTGGCCAGTGCCTCCCCCAATCTCTCCCTCTCCTCTCCCGCTGGGCTGGAACTCCAGATGGGGGGAGGGGCACAGCCTTCCAGGAAACATTGTCCCCACTTCACATTCCTGAGCCTCTCAAAAACCGAGTGGTGGAGGGGAGAGGACAAAGCTGTGAGTGGGAGTCAGGGAGCCCAGGAATGACGACAAACAGGTAAAAAATGTCACTGCACGTCAGGTCTGCTGACCTGCTTGTGTTACCTAAAATACCTCGGCCATTATTTCCCAAGCCTGTGACCAGCGTTGTCCTGGGACTAACAGCAATGCAATGCAGGATGCGAGAACTTCTTAGCAATGCAAATTTGCCCCGGCTGCCGTGGCTCAGTGGATTGAGTGCCGGCCTGTGAATCCGAAAGATCACAGGTTCGAAAGATCACAGGTTCGATTCCCAGTCAGGGCACGTGCCTGTGTTGTGGGCCAGGTCCCCAGTTGGGAGCGTGCAAGAAGCGATCAACCAGTCAATGTTTCACACATCGATGTTTCTCTCCCTCTCCTTCTCCCTCCCCTCTCTCTAAAAATAAATAGAATCTTAAAAAAAAAAAAAAAAAAAAACCCACACACCCAAATTCTCAGGCCTCAGATCTACTCCATCAGGAGCTCATCTCAGCTCAGACACTTGGCTCAAGGGCCAAATCCAGCCTGCCACGTGTTTTTCTTTTAAAGAGTTTATGTATTTATTTTTAGAGAGAGGGGAAGAGAAGGAGAGAAACATGGATCAGTTGGTTGCCTCTCCCACATCCCCAGCTGGGGACCTGGCCCACAACCCAAGCATGTGCCCTGACCAAGAGTCGAACCAGCGTCACTTTGGTTTGCAGGCTGGCACTCAATCCACTGAGCTACACCAGCCAGGGGCTATTTTAATTTCTTTAAATTTAGAGAGAGAGGAAATGAAAGAGAGAGAAACATTGATTTGTTGTTCTGCTTATTTACGTACTCATTGGTTGATTCTTGCATGTGCCTTGACCAGGGATCAAATCTGCAACCTTGGTGTATTGGGACGACACTCTAACCCACTGAGCTACGTGGCCAGGGCCAGCCTGTCACCTATTTTTTGCAATTCGTGGACATGTTGTCTATGGCTGCTTTCTTGCTCCACTGACAGAATTGAGGGGCAGCAACAGAGACAGCCAGCCTGAAAAGCCTTTACAAAAAAAGTCTGCCATTCCACCCTGGCCGGTTTGGCTCAGTGGATTGAGTGCCAGCCTGTGAACCGAAAGATCACAGGTTCGATTCCCAGTCAGGGCACATGCCTGGGTTGCTGGCCAGGTCCCCAGTAGGGGGTGTGACAGAGGCAACCACACAGTGATGTTTCTATCCCCCTTTCTCCCTCCCTTCCCCTCTGTCTATAAATAAATAACTAAATATATCTAGACAAGCCAGTCTGGACAAAAGCAGTCACTGCCTCTGCAGAAACGGGAGAAACTGTCTCCCAACACTGGATTGTCTTATTTATTTGTAGCAGCTCTTTGTGCATAAGATATGAACTCTTTGACACACAGCTTGTAATTATTTCCCCTAGATTTTTTTTTTTTTTTGTCCTTTCTTTACAATGTTCTGTGTTGAGGGGAGGGAGCCCAGAGGTTTACAATCTTAGAGTTACAGTCATCAGTCTTCCCAACATTTCTGACCTCAGTACCATGCTTAGAAAAGCTCTCCTCTTCCCGGAGTTATTGAAACATTTTGCTTCCTGCCAGCGCTCTGACAATTTTACATTTCACATTAAGTCTTTGATATATCCAGACTGTATTGTAGTTTAAAGAGTGAAATTGGGTTTTGGTGCTTATATTTCTTCCCCCAATGATGGGGAAAATAGTCTCCAACTTCATGAACTACAGCTTTTTGCAAAGGCTGGTTTTGTGTTAGAGTCTGTGAGTGCCCATTCCCTGCGGTATTTGGAAGGTCTCTTCTGGAAAGGTTTCAGGGAAGGTCTGTCTCAATGGGCTTGCCCTTGTGGAGTCTTGGAGAACTTTGTCACAGTGGCCTGGTAGCTGTTTGGGGGGGGGGGTTACCTGGAAGGTCATTATTTTAGGTTTCTGGGAATGACTGGGACTGTAGGGCTATGAGGATGTTTGCTTGGTCGTTATATTCTCTTCAGGAAAGACCATGGTAGCAGGTGTAGTACAGGGTGTCAGACTCATTTTCACCAGGGGCCGCATCAGCCTCGGGGTCGCCTTCAAAGGGCCAAAATAACTTTAGGACTGTATAAATGTAATACTCCTTAACTGTTAAGAGGTTGAAATTACATTCAGCCCTTTGAAGGCAACCACAAGGTTGATGCGACCCCCGGTGAAAATGAGTTTCACACCCCTGCTCTAGAGGAAGGTAACTTCAGTATTCTCCTCTCCACAGGATCCCTCTTCGCCGAGTCTACACGGGAAGTGGACCCCTGAACCCACTGAGGGGATGGGGAAACCCACAAGAGGCCCTCAGTTTGGGGGCCCCACCCGCTGGGGGCAATTCCACCTCTGTGTCTCTCTCCAATTTCCTGAATGTGAGTCACAGGTCCCCACAGCCCCCACCCTCCTGGCCTCGAGTTAAGTTCTTCATTCACCATCCCTCCCTTTTTCTTTTTGTTCTCAGGCCCAGTATTATGGGACAATTGGGCTGGGGACGCCCCCACAAAACTTCTCTGTCGTCTTTGACACTGGCTCCTCCAACCTCTGGGTCCCGTCCAAGAGATGCCACTTCTTCAGTCTGCCCTGCTGTGAGCTTTTGTGGGAGACAGTGAGGCTGAGTGGGGTTGAAGGGAGAAGGGGGGGCTAGGCCTTAGCTTCCCAAGGGATTCTGAGGTGCCCAAGGGACACTCTGATCCCCCAGTGACAGCTCCCTGACCTTCTGACCTAGGGTTCCACAATCGCTTCAACTCCAACGCCTCCAGCTCCTTCAAGCCTAATGGAACTAAATTTGCCATTCAATATGGAACCGGGCGGCTCAGCGGCATCCTGAGTGAGGACAAGCTGACTGTGGGTGACCTCTGAGCCCAGGAAGGCTAACCCCTGGGAGAACCCCAATGTCTAAAATGATCTGGCTTATTAGGAAGGGGCTTGAGGAGGGTGAGCATCCTGGGCCAGTGGGTAGGGCTTCCCAAGCATGGAGACAGGTTTCCTGGGTAAAAGGGCTGGTGTCCCTAAGTGGAGAGATGACACTTTCTACGCAGAGTTGTTTCCAGATGTCCTTGGCTGGGGACCTCTCAGGGATATGTAGGAAATGTCCCCCCAGAAGTAACTGACTCCATTTGAATCTTTCCTAGATTGGGGGAACCACGGGTGCATCAGTGATTTTTGGGGAGGCTTTGTGGGAGCCCAGCCTGGTCTTCGCCTTTGCCCTCTTCGATGGGATACTGGGCCTCGGCTTCCCCATTCTGGCTGTGGATGGAGTTCAGCCCCCACTGGATTCCCTGGTAGACCAAGGCGTACTGGATAAGCCTGTTTTCTCCTTCTACCTCAACAGGTAATGGGGGAGGGTCTACCTTCCTGTGAGCCCTAACCCCAAGCAGGAAGCTCTGCCAGCCTTCAGGAAGTTTCACCTTCCATGTAGGAAGTCACTGAGCTCCTCTCTATTTAGGAAGTCATCCACCCCACACGGGAAGTTCACCTACCCAATGCAAGAAACACCTGAACCCTACTTATAAGTTCCACTCACTAAGCAACACCTTCAGATATGCCAGAGAAGCTCACCATCAATTTAAAAACTCTGTTTCCAACTGAAGTCAGGGAAGTCCATGCTCTACCCAATCAAACAGTCGCTAAGAATCCCTCTTCACCATAAAGCCCAACTTCCATCCGAGAAAACACTGCAGAAATCAGGAATTGCCCATTTTAACCCAAGATCCACTCACCTTTTAGGAAGCTCATCTTTACGATCAGAAAATCCCTCCCCCCTCCCCCAGGAAGTCTCCACCTTCCCTCCTAGAGGCCCATCTCCCACAGGAAGAAAATCCTGTGCCCTTTCACTTATTCTAACTGCCAGCCTACTCAGGAAGTCCCACCCACCTTTTAGTAGGTCTTGCCCTCCTGCATTTGCAGGAGGTCCTGCCCCCTACTCCCACCATTCTCAGCCAAGCCAGAAAGCCTATGGCCTCTGAATTCTAACACATGCAATTCAAAGTTTCCCCACTCACTAGGAAGCCACCCCACTCCTGTGCAATCACACCTTCCAGAGCCAAGTCAGAAACTCCAATGCTCCACCTAAATTTCCCCCCAAAAGGAACATTTGAGAGCTTGCTCCCTGGCCTATTCATCAGTTTTGGCTCAACTGAGCTCTTTTAAAATCTACCCCGCAAAGTCCTACCTTCTACATCCAAATGAGAAAGTCCCACACCCACTCAAGGAAGCCTCCAAGACTGTAAGACCCTAATCTCCACCAAGAAAAGCTGCATTTCTTTGCACTTTTTGCCTTGCTTCCAGTCCCAACACCTAGGCCCTGCCTCCATCTCGCTACCCCATCTAGAACCCAGAAACCGACCCTTGTCCACTCCTGGGGCTGGCAGGGCCAACTCTGGTGACATACTGACAGCAATCTGTCTCTGTAGGGACCCTGCAGTGGTTGACGGAGGAGAGCTGGTTCTGGGGGGCGCGGACCCAGCACACTACATCCCTCCCCTCACCTACGTGCCAGTCACAGTCCCTGCCTATTGGCAGATCCACATGGAGCGGTGAGGGACCTGGCCTCCTACGTCGGCAGCAGTGGGCTGGAGACTTATTTCCAGTGTCCCAGCAGGAAGGGCACTGGGGGCCTGGACCCCTGGGTCTGAGGGAGGAGGGGCAGGGGGACCGGGACCCCGAGGACACTGGTTCTAATGATGGCTCCCTTCGAAATCACAGTGTGAAGGTGGGCACAGGGCTGACTCTTTGTGCTCAGGGCTGCGCTGCCATTTTGGACACAGGCACATCTCTCATCACGGGACCCTGGGAGGAGATCCGGGCCCTGCATAAAGCCATCGGGGGATTTCCCCTGTTGAGGGGGGAGGTGAGGACCCAGCGTCTGGTGGTGGGAGGCTGGGGATGCTGATGGGGTTTAATGGCAGAACCTGGGCAGGGTGCTGGGGCTGGAGGGTGAGAATCAGGTGGCCAGGAGGTATTCCAGGGCAGAAGGCACTGGACCTTGTGAGTGGCTGGGGGAAGTGGGAGGAAGCAAGGACACCTCCCAAGTGTCTACAATGAGTGACTCAGTGGACCTGAGGAGATGATGACACAGGGTCCTTCCAGGTCTCAATATCTGTGACTCCATCACTGTGCTCTTTGGTGCCTCTAAGACAGTGGAGTAAACTCAGTTCCCGAGGTTCTAAGTGAGATGTCCAAGACCTATGTAGGCCTTTAACAAGTCAAAGGAAGTAGGCAGATCAGAGTGGTCGTGGCCGCAGGTTGCCCCAGTTGGAATCCAGCTTGGCCATTTCCTGGCTGGCTATCCTGGACAAGTCCTTTAACGTTCCTCAGCCTGTTTCCTAACCCCTAATACAGGGTTAATGATGCTCACCTCTTAGGTGTGTTGCAAGGGTTGCATCCATTAACCCATTTAAGGTGCTCGCAGCAATGCTCTGCTGCTTCTCTGTTGCTGTTATCATCTTCCCTGTCTGGAGTGTTCTACAATGTCTAATGCAAACTTGTTCTCCCCATTCCTGGCCTTCCCAACAAAGTCACGACTAGTGGTTGTTCAGGAAGATAGACTTCTTGGGTTATTAATAGTAGCCTAATACTATTGCTAGGACCTTGGGAATTGAGGTGAACCAGAGAGTACACACCCCATCAATCTAAAAAGGTAGCTCTCAGCTCCTCAGCTCCAGCCAAGGATGTGAGGAAAGCCAGATCTTCTGGTTTGTTGGAGAAACCTGAAAACGTTATTTGAAAGCCCCTGGCTTGTAAATAATAATAGCACTTACTATGCATCAGCCCTTTTCCCAAGCTAGCTCATTTCTTTCTCACACAACATCCCTATGAGGTATTATCATCTGCCTTTATAGAGAGGAAACTGAGGCAGAGAGAGGTTAAGTAACTTGTATAAGGTTGCACAGCAGCAGACTCCACAGGATACAAAGTATACCGCCATGGCATACAGTTGGTAACAGATGTTAAAAACATTTTAGACACCGTGTAAGGCAAACTGAACATACCTGGGGGCCCCCAAACAAGCCACCAGTTTTTGATCTACAATTAGAGGAAAAGGTTTGATCCAATGGGAGCCAAAGGGAAGTGCTGGCAATTATACAGGGTGAAAGGCTAGAGAAGGCAGCAGGGCCCGACACACAAGGCTCTAGAGTATCGAGCTGCCCAGCAAGGTGTGGCACTGGGGAGCTGCGGAAAGCATTTGAGCAGAGCGGGAATCCCTCATCTCCGCTCATTCCTCTTCTTCCACAGCACATGATCCAGTGCTCAAAAATCCCAACGCTCCCTCCAATCTCCTTTAACCTTGGTGGGGTCTGGTTTAACCTCACGGCTCAGGACTATGTCATCCAGGTAGGTAGCTCTCACAAAGATGTCAGAGTGACACGTAAGTGGGCATATGAAAGGGGTGGAGCTGCGAGTGAGAACTCAGACTCACAGGGACGAAGTAGAGGCCACAGAAACATTTTTTGTGCCCGGGGTAGTGGGCAGGGTGAAGCTTTGGCTCCAGGGAAGAAGGGAACTCGATGTGCGTGACATGCAGTAGCCCGGCTTGTCACCTTGCAGGTTACTCTGGGTGGCCTCCATGTCTGCTTGTCTGGCTTCGGTGCTCTGGACGTGCCTCCGCCCGCAGGGCCATTCTGGATCCTCGGCGATGTCTTCTTGCGAAGCTATGTGGCGGTCTTCGATCGCGGAAATAGGAAAGAAGGTGCCCGAGTGGGGCTGGCGCGCGCTCGTTCTCCGGGAGCCTGACAGCTAAGGGGTGCGTTAGGGCAGGCGCACTTCTGTTTGAAGCCCTGGTTATACGCATGCGTACTAGGTGATAGCCTAGGCCCCGCTACTCAGTAAAAGTTTGCTATTTCCATTGAACCTACCTGGATAGCTTCTTTTATTTTTACGTGGGTAATTTCTGGAGAGAAAAAACTAATGTCCGGATCTCTAAGGAAAGGATGATGGTATCGCTCCTTCAGGGCTCACACTGGTGTGGGTGTCCTATACTACGAATCCCATAAAGCCCTACGCCTATATTTCCTCTCGTCAAAGGCACCCCGCCCGCGGAGCATCATGGCCGTCGTAGTCCAGGTCTGTTTACCGCCTGTCGGGGGCGGGCACAGACACAACAAGGTGGGAGGTGATAGGTCGCGACGGCAGCGACGGGTAGCAATGGCTGTTGGCTGAAATCGTAAAGAGTTTTCCGATTCTCGTTCTAAGAGGAGGTGATATCATTCCCGCAGACTTCATCTCCTGTTCCTCCATTCTCTGGCGTTCAGGGACCCCTGGGCCCGCCATAAAGGCGGGGCTTGAAGCCCCCGAGTTGGGGGGGGGACTGTGCTGCCCCTCCTCCGGCGATGATGTCACTCACCCCTCCGCAGCCTTTTGCTGCCCAGAGCTGGGTCACCCCTCCCCCCCTCGCCAGCTCAGGATTCCCCCATCCCCGCCCCGCTTCGACTAGGGGTGAGTACAGGGGAGCGTAGAAGGCTCAGGGAACTGGGGCGGAAAGACAGTCCAAATCCCAGTAGTGGAGGCGGGGGACTCGGGAGACGGGGACTCAAAGATTACAGTGGAGAGATTCCCCCTCAGTAACAGGCCAAGGTGTGTGGAGGATCTCGGGGGACCAACATCATGGGCAAAGTCCCCACATTTTCAGCTTTAGTGTCCGGGAGACCTCTTTCCTGGATTTGGAACTGATAGATATGGGGCGGAGGAACAAGATGCTAGAAGTCAGGAAGGGAAAGACTCCCAATTCCAGGACCTTGGGAAATGGGGGAGTGAGATTTAGGGAGGGGGCGCTGAGGATGACAGAGGTGGGAGTTAGGAGCTTTCAGGAATGTTGTGCCTTGAGGACCTGGGAAAGGCTACATTGGGAAGGAGGAGGGATGGGCAAATGATCTAAAGACGTGGAAACTGGCTTCCACGTTCCTGGCATCAGTCGCGAAAAATCGAGTCCATTTACGCTGGTCTGTCTGCAGGGCTGAGTGTCCCATAACCAGAGCCCTCATTTTGCCTCCAAAAGCCCCCCACCCACCTATCCCTGCATGGGTGGAGAACCCAGGCCCACAAGTCCTCCACACATCCTAGTGGGGCCTGGGGACAGCCATAAAGGAGTGATGGCATCCAATTCCCCAGGGTCTGATGGGGTCTGAACCATCCTATTGCTCCTTGCTGCCACCTCCTTCCACCTCCCATGGTCACTAATCCAAGGTCTCATTCCATACTCTCCCCTATCCAGCCTCCCACCCCCACCCAGCCGGTACTTTCTCCCACACCCGACCTTCGCAAAAACGCTGATTTGGTAAACTTGATCCCGTGCCTGGCTGCTGTCAAAAGTAGAAAAGTAGAGTTGTGGGGATCAGGGGCGGATGGTGAGGATGATCCTGGATGGCTGACTCTAGCCCCTACTACTCACCCCTAGTGTCTACCCAATCCCCACTCCAGCCTCCACCCCCCACCCCTGACTTGCCCAGAAGTTTATTCAACCCAAACCCTCACCTCAGGATTCACTGCTTTTGCCTGGGGATACACCAAAATTCGGGACAGAGAGGAGTCAGAAGCCCCGATGTCTTTTCTCTGTCCTCCTGGGTCCTGTCGGGGGCTTGAGGATTACTGGAGGATCCTGGATCAGGGACAATGGGGAGCCCTGAGCCTAGGGGTGACGGAAACTACCTCTCTGGTCTGCAGAACAGCTCTGCAGTGACGCAGCCTGGAGCCCTGGCCAGGATGGGGGTTAAAAGGGATAATGTGGGCGGTGGGAGGGTAGAACCTGAGAGAAAGGGACAGCGATCCATCATCGATCCAGAGACAGGGGCAGAGACTGAAGGACAGCGGGACAGAGTCCCAAAGAAGTGCTAGCAGAGACCTGGAGAGAGGAAAGCAGAGACTCAGAAGGGGAGGGATAGATACCCGTGGAGGGGACCGACAGAAAAAGCGCAGAAAGAGAAAAGGCAGTGGGGTGAGGGCAGAGAGACAGAGAAAGGGGGAAAGATACAGGGAGGGAGGTCATATAACAAGAGTGAGGGGAACAGAACTAGATGAATGGGCAGAGATCCAGAGAGTGGGAGAACAGAGCCAGGGAGGGGGGTAGTGTGGGACAGAGACCTAGGGAGAGGGGGACAGAGGTCCAGAGAGGAAGGCAAATCCCTGAAGGAAAAGTATAAAGACCAAGAGAAAGAGACTGGGGGTGGCAATATCGAGACATGGTGGTGGGAGAGGCTACTGAGGCTTAGAAGGGAGGCAAAGACTCAAGAAGGGAAACGGATTCAGAGAACAATGGGACAGTGACCCAGAGAAAGGGAGACTTAGAAAAGAGAGGCCAGGGTCTCAGAGGGGTGAGGGCAGAGACGGGAGGACAAATTCTCAGAGAAAGGGAATAAAAACAGACACAGAAATGGGAGCAGGGGTGGGTGGGGAGGCGATACAAACCACACGCCGCTCTGCAGAGGGAGGCGGCGGGCCAGGGACCTAGCAGCGAAGGTCCGCAGCCCTGACCCGCCCCCTCCGTTCCCACAGGCACTACTTCCTCTCGCCGCAGCCCCAGCCGCAGCCGCAGCCGCTGCCGCTGGCCCCGCCCCAGCCCCTGCGCCTGCGCCCCACTACCCAGTCACTAGGCCAGCCTATTGGGCGGGGCCGGACCCGCTCCTGGGCAGTGAGCCTAGCTCTAGCCCCGCCCCTCCACTAGCCCCGCCCCACTCTCCACTGCCCCTCTCTGCTACCAGGACTCTGTCACCTTACCCGGCCCTGTTTCCCATTGGCCCCGCCCATTGCCTCAGCCTTAAGCTGTGCTTTCGGGAGCGCTTTGGTTTCTCCCCTCTTCCTTTCACAGGGCTTCTTCTTCATCAGTTCAGACGGGATTTGAATCTTCTGTCTGCAGTCGGCCGTTATCTAGACCTAGTCCTCTTTCCCTCACCAGTTGGAAGTTCTCGCCCCAGCCTCTAAGTCCCCATCAACTCTTAGGACTCTCTCCCAGGTTCTCTAGTTCCCAAGACTCCTAGTTCCAGGTCTCTCCTCCCGCCCCGTCCAACCTGGCAGCTTTGTACTCTTTATAGGTCCCTTAGCATCCCCATCTCCCGTTCCTTACCCTCTCTTAGGCCTACCCCGCCCCAGCCTAGCCTGATTGCTTTCAAGCCCCTTAATGCCCCGGCCCTCCCTTAATCTTGCCCTCCCACAACCCATTCAAGACGTTTTCTACCATTCGTAGACTCCACCCACCTTCCTTAGTCCCGCCCCATCCATCCTGACACTAATTACCCCGGTAGAGCCCCGTCTAATCAGGACAAGCGTGAAGCCCCGGCCCCATCCCTTCTTTACCTCATCCCGACCTGTATTCCTAGCCAGGCGCTGTCAGGTTCTCAGGCCTCGCTCATTTCTGCCCCTTCTCACTGGGTCTCAGTCCATGTAGCCTTTGCCCTGTCCCCTTTCAGCAGCCTATCACCATTTCGCATGACCATACTCAACTCTCCTTTTCCAGCTCCAGCACTCATTTAGTCCCGCCCCCTCACTGTGCCAGACCAATCAAGAAGTTTCTACTACTTTTCTCGACCCCGCCTCTTTGTAAGATCCGTCCTTCCCCGTCCGAACAATGTTAGGAGCCGAACCCCGCAGTCTCCAGATGCCTTTCCCCACCAGGTTCTGCTTATCCTCTCTTTAAGTCAGGGCCCGCATTTTTCTCCATCCACTCAGAGTGATCTCCACCATTGTGGCCCCGTCCCCTCGCTTCGCCCTTCACGGCCGATCCTGCTTCTTTAAATAGCTTGGACTCGTCCCTTTTCTCTGCCCCGCCCCATCCGTTTTCATTTTAATCGGATCTTTCTTATATCTAACCCCGCCTCTTCGGTTTTCTGTGCTGCCAACCCAGCCAATTTTAGAGGTGCGTCCTACCTCCTGCAACACCTCGCCCCGCCCCTGCTCTCGCAAAGATCCAATCGGTGTGTCTTATCTGCTGCCCCACCCCACTCTGCTTAGCCCGGTTAGAGTCCCCGCCCTTCTCTCTCTGCTTCGACTCCGCCCCACCATTCCTCAGACCAATCACTTCGGTTAATCTCCAATTTCGGCCCCGCCCTTCTATTTATTGCCTTTTCCACCCAATCCCGTCTGCCTCTCCCCTGAGGCCCCGCCCCCACAGCCCCGCCCCGCGGCCCCGCCCCCCCGGCCAATGTTGAGCTCAGTCTGCGTCTCCTCCTTCCGCCGGCGCCAGGGGGCCAGCAAGCAGCAGCCTGCACCGCCGCCGCAGCCTCCCGACACCCCGCCGCCGCCAGCGCCGCCGCTGCAGCAGCAGCAGCAGCCTGCGCAGCCCGGCCCTGCCGCGTCCCCGGCGGGCCCCCCGGCATCCTACGGGCCCGGGGACCGGCGCGCCGAGCCATGCCCCGGGCTGCCGGCGGCGGCCATGGGGAGGCACGGCGGCGGCGGTGGCGACAGCGGCAAGATCGTGATCAACGTGGGCGGCGTGCGCCATGAGACGTACCGCTCGACGCTGCGCACCCTGCCGGGTACGCGTCTGGCCGGTCTGACGGAGCCTGAGGCGGCGGCGCGCTTCGACTACGACCCCGGCACTGACGAGTTCTTCTTCGACCGGCACCCGGGCGTCTTTGCCTACGTGCTCAACTACTACCGCACGGGCAAGCTGCACTGCCCGGCTGACGTGTGCGGGCCGCTTTTCGAGGAGGAGCTCGGCTTCTGGGGCATCGACGAGACCGACGTGGAAGCCTGCTGCTGGATGACCTACCGACAGCACCGCGATGCTGAGGAAGCACTCGACTCCTTCGAGGCGCCAGACTCTTCGGGCGCGGCCAACGCTGCCAACGCCGGGGGCGCCCACGACGCGGGCCTGGACGACGAGGCGGGCGCGGGCGGCGGTGGCCTGGACGGCGCGGGCGGCGAGCTCAAGCGCCTCTGCTTCCAGGACGCGGGCGGCGGTGCTGGGGGGCCGCCAGGGGGCGCGGGCGGCGCGGGCGGCACATGGTGGCGCCGCTGGCAGCCTCGAGTGTGGGCGCTCTTCGAGGACCCTTACTCGTCGCGGGCAGCCAGGGTGAGCGTGCTGTCAGAGTCCCCAACCCTCTCCCCTCCCCACGCACTCCCAGACCCTCAGAATCCTATGGCTGATCCCAGCCCCTCCCTCTCTCTCAGCCTCCCAGTCTCTTAGAAGCCTTTAACCCCAGCCCTGAGTTTTGCTCACTGTTCGGAACACACCTCCCTCTCCCGGCCATCCTCAGATCCTCAGAGGATGTTTTTCCAACCTTCAGAATCCCCCAGATTCCTTCTACTACCACCCCACTTCTCTAGGTCACCCTAGACCCTTAGAAACTTACCCCTAGGCTCCTCTGAACAACCTCTCCTCCACCGTTCCTGCACCCCTCCAACACTCACAGAAGACCTTTCCGCAACCCTCAGCCAGTGGAAACCTCTCTAAACTCCTCACTTCTCTTGGCCACCCCTTGGATCCCGTGAAGACCCCTTCCTTAGCCCTCAGTTTCTTGGACCAGTCCCAGACCCTCAAAAGACATCCTTTCCTAAACCTCAAAGTATCCCAAAGTCCTGTGATAACTGCCCCCCTCTCCCAGCCCCCTGCAGACCCCTGCCCTAAGCCCCCTCTGCAGCCCTTAGTTCCTCAATTCTCCCAACACCTCCGATTCCTTTTACCTTTGCCCCGCTCCCTCACCCCCTCTCCAAATTTGAGTCTCCTATTTTTGACACCCCCCCACCGGATTCTTCTGCCAAAGTCTCAGAAGACTCCTCACCCTAATTTCAGCGAATCCTGAACCCCTCTGAATATCCAGACCACTTGCTCTGCCTAAGATACTTCCCCCTCCCCTTCACTGCAATGACAAGTCTGGGGACATCTTTCCTCCTGGGACCCCCTGCACCTCTCTGTGTTCAAGTCCCTTCATGCAGCCTCCATGCCAACTCCCATCTCAAGGACTTTCCCTGTAAAGCTCCAGACTTCCCCAGAGGCTTTCACACTCCTCCGTGTCTCCTGAGCCCCCAATAATATGCCTGTCCTCTTCAGAACCTCCCATGAGCTTTCCAGAATTCGTCCTCACCGGTACATTCTCCCAGCTTCTTCCTTCCATCGTTTAATCTGCACAGCCTACTCCCTCCCTCTGGGACACCCCCCATCCCCGGCCTGCAGCCCCTTCCCTAGTGGATAAATGACTTTTTCTCTGCTCCAGAACTTTACCTAACCTTAATCTTTGGGACCTCCCTCAAGTTATCAGCCCCAAAACTTCCTTCTCAAAATAGCTCCCAGTTCTTTCGACCCTGCCTTGGTATCTTTCCACTGGCCCCCAGGCCTCCTTGCTCCCCCTTTTTCAACTCCCTCCCTCCAGTCCGAAGCCCTGCGCTGAGCTCCTCAGCTTCTCCCCATACTCCAAGGTGAACCGAAGAGAATACACACTCCAGCCTTATCTTTCCTCCACCCTTATCTCCCTTGAATTCCAGGTTTTCCCCGAGCTCCCTCCATCTCCCCCCCAAAAAAACTTTTATAACTTCAAACATTTGTAACTTCCCAAGCTAAATAGCTACCTTTCCTCCTCCTTCTCCCTTGAACCTCTTCCTCCTCCTAACTTCCTCCCCGCGTTGGAAGAGAGGAGGGCAGTTCAAAATAGGGGGAATTAGAAAGAGGGAAAGAGTGACTCCAGGGACCCCTCCTAACCTCCTGGGGACCTAAACACCCTGAGGAGCCTGTCCCGCCCCCTCCCCCCACGGTGCCGCGTCCTGAGCCAGGAAGGACGCTGAGCCGCAGTGCCGCATTCATGCTGGGGGAGGGAACAACGGGGAGGGGGGCCCGGAGGCTCCGCATAAAGTTTGGTCCCGGGGAAGCGCTGAGTTGGCGAGATTTGCGGTTGGGTGGGGGGAGGTGGGGAGGACGAGGTACAGAAGGGACGTGGCCCTACATGCCCCGTCAGACTTCTAGGTGGCCCCTTCCCCCCATGGTCTGGGGCGTCCTTCCTTCTTGCGACCCCACTGAAGGGTGCTGAGGTGAGGCTAGATGTCCGGGACAGCTACAGGGGTCACTCATTGACTCCACATATTTTTGAGTGTCCAGAGCATGACATTCACTTTCCAGTCTCAAGTGAGATAGCTTGGCAGAGTTGGGAGCTGAAACCAGTGAAAAGTGGAGGGTCTGGCCCTACCTCCCCCTCCTCCCTTTCCTCGTAATCTCTCCTTTCCTTCCTACAGAGACTTTATGCTCTCCTAACCGTTCTGCTTTTGAGCCTTCTCGGGACCAGGGGTTAAACCAGTCCCGATGCTGTCCCGCCTCTACAGCTGCGCACTGCGGTGAAGCCCACCTTCCTTTCTATATCCTGGGAGGGAAGGAGTTAATTAATATAGCTCCGGGCCGGCGGCCTCCCGTGGTGAAGCGGCAGCATTGCGGCTGCGCGAGGCCAGCTTGATTGCTGCCCCGAAGGGGTTAAGACAGTTCCCAGCCCCTGCGGCTGCGCACTGCGGCGGGGGAACTGTCCGCGGTGCTGGCCGCCGCGCGCCCCGCCCCCCGGCCCGGGCCGCCCGCCCCCACTGCGGTGCCGCATCCTGAGCCGTGCGCCCGGCTAGGAGCAGGCGCGGGGGAGCTCCAGGCATGCGCTCTGCGGCGGCCTCTGGCCTCTTAAACCACTGCGGAGAAACGAAGAGGGGGCGGGGCAGAAAGGGCCCACGCTGACCCCCAACCCTCCCCAAGGTTTAGGGTCCTCTCTGCAGCCCAGAGCCTTCCGCTTCCTCTCCTCTACCCATCTGATGAAAGCCCCCATTTTGCCTCAACATTGATTCCCTTCCCTGTCCAAGGACTAACCTCACTCCTTCACCCCGGTGAATTTGATAAAGCCCACTAGCATCTTGAGGGGTCTGATCCATCAGTTCTCCCAGATCTTGACTCCATGCCCTCCCTTCCTCATCAAAGCCTTCATCAAAACCACAACACAGTTCGGCAGGACTCTGGTCACCCTCCATCCTAAGATGACCAAGCACGCCCCCACCCACAATTCTCTGCACCTCTGAAAAGCCCCTTCACCTACTTTGGCCCTAAGTCCTATGCTGTCTCCCAGGTCTAGGCCTCTGACCCTCCATTCCTCTTGAGAGCCTTAAACCCCATCTCTCCTCATATCAGCCCCCCTCTCTTTTGGCAGACTTGACACTTTCTCCCCACTTCAGAGCCCGAACACCCCTCCTGACCTATGTTCTTCCATCCCTGCCCTGCCCTGTCCCCTCTGGGTGAGGGCCTAAGGAAATCCTGACTCCTTTCTGAGGCTTTGGCCTTGCACCCCTTGCCAGAAAAAAAAAAAAAAAATGATGCCCCCGTACCCTCATAAGAGCTCAAACATTACTGAGTTCCAGACACTGGGCCAAGCATTGTTTTTTCAGCCAGTTTTTCAAAACAATGGAAAAACCATTGTTTTTTCACCTTTATCTACTTACCTAACATAATCCTCACAATAATCCTGTAAAAACTTGAGGTTTGGAAAGCTTAACCACCTTGCCCAAGTTAGGCAGGGAAAAAGCTGGAATCAAACCCAAGATTTTACTGTTAGCCATCTCGTGATTCTGCCTCTCCACCCACCTCCTCACCTTTCCCTTCCCTCAGCCCCATGCCCACCCCCAAACCCTCTGAGACACAGGATGTGTGATCTTAAGTTTCCCCTCCTACACCTGGGTCCCATAGCAGAGCCCAGAAATAGGGCACAGGGAACAGGAGAGTGAGGGGAGGTGGCCTAGGAGACAGAGCATGGGGCAGAAATTGTTTCCAGGACGTAAGTTGCTCGTGTGCTTTGGCCACTGGGGCCAGCTTCTCTCTGGAGCTGATCCTCTACCTTCCATTTTACTTGCTTTAATGGGGAGAGGATTGGAGGGAAGGGTTTAGGGCTGGGAAAGGAACCACTAGGAGGGTCTTGTGGAGATGGCTGGTGGACCAGATACCCGGGTCACCTTTCGCCTTCTCTCCTGCCCTGTCCCACAGTATGTGGCCTTCGCCTCCCTCTTCTTCATCCTCATCTCCATCACCACCTTCTGCCTGGAGACTCACGAGGGCTTCATCCACATCAGCAACAAGACGGTGACGCAGGCCTCCCCGATCCCTGGGGCCCCGCCAGAGAACATCACCAACGTGGAGGTGGAGACGGAGCCCTTCCTGACTTATGTGGAGGGCGTGTGCGTGGTCTGGTTCACCTTTGAGTTCCTCATGCGCATCACCTTCTGCCCGGACAAGGTGGAGTTTCTCAAGAGCAGCCTCAACATCATCGACTGTGTGGCCATCCTGCCCTTCTATCTCGAGGTGGGCCTCTCCGGCCTCAGCTCCAAGGCTGCCAAGGATGTGCTGGGCTTCTTGAGGGTCGTCCGCTTCGTGCGCATCCTGCGCATCTTCAAGCTCACGCGCCACTTCGTGGGGCTGCGCGTGCTGGGCCACACACTCCGTGCCAGTACCAACGAGTTCCTGCTGCTCATCATCTTCCTGGCGCTGGGCGTGCTCATCTTCGCCACCATGATCTACTATGCTGAGCGCATTGGCGCAGACCCGGATGACATTCTGGGCTCCAACCACACCTACTTCAAGAACATCCCCATTGGCTTCTGGTGGGCCGTGGTCACCATGACCACCCTGGGCTACGGAGACATGTACCCCAAGACGTGGTCGGGGATGCTGGTCGGGGCGCTGTGTGCCCTGGCCGGGGTGCTCACCATCGCCATGCCCGTGCCTGTCATTGTCAACAACTTTGGCATGTACTATTCGCTGGCCATGGCCAAGCAGAAGCTGCCCAAAAAGAAGAATAAACACATCCCCCGGCCCCCGCAGCCCGGCTCGCCCAACTACTGCAAGCCGGACCCGCCCCCGCCACCCCCGCCCCATCCTCACCATGGCAGTGGTGGTATCAGCCCCCCACCACCCATCACCCCGCCCTCCATGGGGGTGACTATGGCTGGGGCCTACCCACCAGGGCCCCACACACACCCCGGGCTGCTCAGGGGGGGAGCGGGTGGGCTCGGGATCATGGGGCTGCCCCCTCTGCCAGCCCCTGGGGAGCCTTGCCCATTGGCTCAGGAAGAAGTGATTGAGATCAACCGGGCAGGTGAGGAGGGGCCGTGAGGGGTGTACGGGGTGGGTGGGGGGGCACAGACAGAGATGCATGGGAGGAGGTGGGGAGGTTTCAAGGGGGGCAGGAGGTGGGTGCTGAGGTTCAGAGAGAGGGGTGGTCAGCAACAGAAAGGGGAGAGAAAAGTGAATGCCAATTGCTGAGGACAGAGAAGGGGCACGGAAATAGGCAAGGACAGAAACAGAGATTTTTGTGGGACAGACAGCCTTTGAGAGGGAGAGAGGGTCTCACACGCGAATCATGGGCTGGCTGGAGACAGGAAGTCAAGAGATGGTTGCGGTGTCTGAGCTTCCCGGAGAACACCCTGAAAAAAGTCTAAAGGCCACAGAGTCAGAAACTGAGAGACTGTCAGTGAGAAGGGAGAGAGACAGGACCGAGGCGGAGGGTGGGGTGGGGCGGTCAGAGGCCCAGAGTTCAGCTTTATTCAAACAGCGAGACCAAGAGAGGAAATGAGGCCTAAGACTCAAAACTGAGAGTCAGAGAGTGGCTTGGAGGGACAGGCCCAGCGAGTGGAAAGGCCACATGACAGGGCAGTGACTTGGGGCCCAGGGCCCAGTCTCTGGCTCTGCAGAGGGGTCTGAGAGGTTCAGAGAGGTGTTGCCAAGAGGATGAGGTGGAACCAGCGAGTTGAGAGAAGAGTTGGCTGTGCCTTGCGCATCCCTCCCCCCAGGGGAGTCTGTGCCTCAGAGGCAGAGATTAGGGTGTTAGTCCGGGAGGAGGGAGAGGCCGGTGGGCCCCACCCCCATGTCTTAAGTAGGTCAAGAAAGGGAGCTGGGCCACCTGGCCCCCCTGGCTTGCTCCCTCAGCCGCTGACCCAGTTTCACACCAATTAAAAATAGCTCAAGTCAGAGCCTGGGGGACCCCCACTTCCCCCTCCCTCATCTGTCACCTTCTAACCCTTCCTCACTGTGTCCTTACTAGCACCCAGTGCCCCTCCCTAAACAAGCACCTCCCAGCCCCCAACACTCCCACCAGCATCTATGCCGACCCAACACCCTGCTGCAGTCCTGCCCTGCTCTGCCCACCCCGCTTGCTTCCCAACCACCTCTTCCCTGTGCCCCCCTCTGCCCATGCCTCCAACGGGTGCCGCATGTTCCACACCCAGCCTCAGCCCTGCCCAGTGCCTGACACCTGGCCTGACAACCACTTCTTAGCACTCAATGCCCTCCCTCTAGCCACCTCTGTCCAGCGCTGTCTCCTGTCCACCCTTCCCTGGTGACTCACTCCCCAAGCCCACCAGCCATGCCCCCAACACCCTACTCCCAGTTGGGCCCTCCCTCCACCTCCTTCCACACCCTGCCCTTCAGTCACCTACTTGCAGCCCCCAAATCTTCCATCACCTCCTGGCTAGTGTTGTCCCCACTGTGAGTGTCCACGCCTCACTCTTTGTGTCTCTGTCTGACCCTGGGGACGCAGATCCCCGCCCCAACGGGGACCCAGCAGCAGCGGCACTCGCCCATGAGGACTGCCCAGCCATCGACCAGCCCGCCATGTCCCCGGAAGACAAGAGCCCCATCACCCCCGGGAGCCGGGGCCGCTACAGCCGGGACCGAGCCTGCTTCCTCCTCACTGACTACGCTCCTTCCCCTGACGGCTCCATCCGGAAAGGTGAGGTGCCCTCCACTGGACCCCTGGGACCCTCCCTCTCTCGCCTCCCCCAGGGGAGGGGGGAGAGGGGGATGGGGGAGGAGGTGCTGGGCTTCCCTTCCCCCATCCCGCCCCCAAACCTCCTCCCTCCCAGAGCGCCCCCAACCCCAGGTTTCCTCACCACTGACCCTTCACCTGTCTTTATTCCATCTCCATTTCCCCCACCCCGACCCTCTGGCCTCTTCCCCCACCCCCAGCCACCGGTGCTCCCCCACTGCTCCCCCCAGACTGGCGTAAGCCAGGCCCCCCCAGCTTCTTGCCCGACCTCAACGCCAACGCTGCAGCCTGGATATCCCCCTAGTGGACGAACCCCCTCCCCCCGGGGTAAGTAGCCCCCACCCTCTGAACCCCTGCCTCTTGACTAACCCCTCTGAGAACATGCAGTTCCCACTGACCGAGACTCCCGCGCCTTCACCATGAAGAGCTCCATCCAATTAACCTTCACTCCTGACACTGACCCTGCACCCACCTGCCCAGGACTTGCCCTGCCCCTCACTGACCTCCCAGAACTAACCCTGACCCACCCCACCACATGCCTGACCTCCCTCAGTGCCCTCAGGACTGACCCCCATCCTCACCCCCATCAACATTTCTCTCCTTGCATCCCCCTTTTGTTTTTTTAAAAATTCAACCCAGAAAATGGGGTGCACATCCAGGACACTCTTCGGGGTGCATAACAGGATGAGAAAGACTCAGCCTCCCTTTTAGTCACCTGTGAGCAGACCAGTTTATAAAGCACCTGTCGGTCCCCCGCACGGGACTTCATGCTCTCCGTTTGTTGGGAGAGGCAGGCACAGATGGAGAAAGTAACTCCTTGAGGTGACATATGAGGACATGGAGGTGGCCCAGGGTCATACAGTAAGAGAAACACCCCCAGGGTAGGAGGAAGGCACAGAAAAGACTTTCTGGAGGAATTGAGAACTGACAGGGTTATCCTGACTGCTGGCGAGGAAGGGATCCCAGGTGACCTGGTGACGAGAGCGACAAGCACAAGCAAAGCAGGGAGACTGGGGGCTGGCGCACAACCGTGAGGCAGGGCCGCAGGGCCACAGGGCCGGGCTGCGGGCGGGGACGGACTGGAGAAGGAGACAGGGAGGGACAAGGGTCCAGGGGAGAGGACAGGTCCAGAGCCTGGGTCATCCCTGGGCTGTGGGGATGGAGAGGAAGGGGGCAGAGGGCCGGGCACTGGCCCTGGGGACGTCAGGGAACAGGGAAGAGAGAGTTGTCAGTGAGTCATTCAGTGAACATAACCAAGCACTTGGCACATGCTAGAATTTAACATATCTTCTGTAACCCTCACAGCGTCCCCAACTAACCCCTAGCTCCATTTCTCCATCCATCCATCCATCCATCCATCCAGCAACTAATGACTGAGGGCACAGTTCCAGGTGCTGGAGGTTTGGCATTGCATGCAGCAAGAATCTGCCATCATGGAGTTTTCACTCTGGGCCGTGGATTGGCACCATCCGGCCCGTGGGCCAGCTCCATCAGCCAGCTGTTTCACAAATAAAGCTCTACTGGGACAGTGGAATAGAATAGTTCCGACAGACTGTGTGGCCCACAGAGCCAAAACTAGCAGGCCCTTTACAGGAAAAGTTTGATACCCCCTGGGTGGAGGAAGCAGGAAATGAACAAGTTTTAAAAAACACAAAAGCAAAAACAAAACAAAACAAAAAATACACACAATGACCTCTTGCCCCTTCAGATAAGAGGGCCTGTGGAGGAGCTTTCTGAGGTGACATGAGACCTGAAAGGTAGAAGGGGCCAGGCAGCCAGAAGGAACAGCAAGTGCCAAGGTCCTGAGGTCCCGGGGTGGGGTGAGCTTGGTTTTTTAAAGAAACAGCAAGGAGGGAAGTGTGGCCACAGCTGGGCAGCGGAAGGGAGAGGGGTGCCAGGCAGGCTGTGCAGAGGATTTAAAAGTGATGAAGAGCCTCCTGAAAGAATTTACCCCATCACTTACTCATTCAACACACATCTGTGGAATCTTCCTTAGAAATACAGATGCAACCTAAACCCCTACCCACAGCATAAGGAGAGGCTGTAGCGGGACTTGGGGAGGCTCCAGAGACGGACTTGCCTAAGCCCCCTTGTTTCACAGAAATTCAGGGAGGGCCACGACTGCTCCAGGTCACACAGTGGAGGAGATGGGGACCAGAGGGGACTGTGTGGCTTTTTTGTCCCTCCGCCTCTCCTTTTTCAGCCACCTTCCACACCATCTTCCATTTTCATCTCATTACCAGCCTCTCCCTACTCCCATCTCACCCCTGCCCCTGCTTGCACCCAGTCCTGTTCCCACCCTTTGTACCCCCACCCCCAGGTCTGGATGGGCCCCTTGGAATTGAGGGGCAGAGGGAGCGGGGAGGCTTTGGGGATGCGGGGGAGGGAGGGCTGGGGGTGGGGTGGGAGGTCTCTGCTTCTCTCGCCTCTGATGCCAAAACCCATTCATTGAACTCAAATCATGGCTGGAGCTGATGGGGCTGACTGAATCCTGGACCCCTCCTTCCTCACTCGCCCTTTCCTCTCCTTCCTCCACTACTGCCCTCCTCCCCTCCCCCA
This sequence comes from Anoura caudifer, assembly GCA_004027475.1. Taxonomy (NCBI): domain Eukaryota; kingdom Metazoa; phylum Chordata; class Mammalia; order Chiroptera; family Phyllostomidae; genus Anoura; species Anoura caudifer. The sequence goes on along the minus strand of PVKU01001839.1, from coordinate 108,192 downwards.
AGACCCTTCCTCCTGGCTGGTCCTCCATCTGCCCCGTGACCTCTCCCTTCTCCAACTGCCCTCACCAGCCACCTGAGTGTAACACCTGACACGTGTTCCCCCTTCCTCCCAGCCTCCCCCCTCCTCCCTTGCCCTCTTCCTCCCCTCCTCCCTCCTCCCCCAGAACCCCAGCCACCCCGGAAGCTCCTTCCATATTTGATGTCTCTGGCGGCCACCCATTTCACTGCCCCCCTTCCCTGGAAAACACCAGAGAGGAGGAAGAGATCCGGCGTTTCTCCGACCCCCAACAGTGAAGCTGTGTTGGGGGGGTTCCCCATGACCACCCCTGCCTCCCACCATGACTGTGTATTTCTGTCCCCAGCTCTTGTCACCGCCTGAGACCTCGCGAGACCCTCGGTCCCCCCCTGCCCCTTCCCCCCAGGTTAGCAATGGGAAATGGCTGGGAAGGGGTGTCCCCAAGGTAGTGGGCTTCCAACCCCTCAGGCTCGATCTCTTGTGGCCAAGACACCGTTGTCCAGACAGACCCCTTGGCACTGCTTAGAAAAGCCCCCGACACTGGCAGAACTGTTAAGACATTGCTAAGCTTCCAAAGGAACCTCTCACGGGCGCCCGGATCTTAGATTCCCGTGGCATATGCAGACACGGTTAGAACCTTCCCATCAGAAGGTTCCCATTGAGGTTCCCTGGCCCCTGAAAGAGGCCCTGCGTGACCTTCAGGTGAGCCTCCACTCTCAAGCTGCCCTCCAGCTACTCTCCGCCCCAGGGACCCTGCAGGCTTCGGCCCCACCCATTCAGCCCCTCACAGCGCCCCCTCCCCTTTCTCAACATCTAGGTGCCCCCCACCCCCACGGCCCTGCCAGCCCCCTCCCAGGTCCTCCCCACGCTGCTCCCCTACATGCCTCCCACCTGAGCTCCCGCCGATGCCCCTGCTGCCACCATCCGCCTTGCTGCCCCCCACCCACCCACCTTTTTGCCTCAGATGAGGGGGCCAACGCGGGGAGGGGAGGGAGGCCGGGCTGCGTGGGGATGGGGTGGGGGAGGCTCGGTGGGCGCCACCCTGCCTCCTAACCCTGAGTCTCTCCCCCCTCCCCATGTCTGAACCTTTCTCCGTGATACGACTGACTGTCCGATTTGTTCACTTCTCTCTCTCTCTCCATCTCCTCGGTCCGCCTCTGTCCATCTCTCCACCTCTTTCCCTCTGTCTTTCTGTGTCTTGGTGTCTTGCTCATCGTCTTATCCCTCTCCTCTCTGTCTCTCTCTCCATCTGGTATTCCTTCTGTCCGTTTCTCTCCTGCCTCCCTCCCTCTGTCTTGGGGTCTCTCTGTCTATGGGACCCTCCCCGTGCCACCCCTGCTCCATGCTTCCTCCCCGTGTTTCCGCCCCTCCCCCCAGGTTACGAGAAATCCCGCAGCCTGAGCAGCATCGCGGGCCTGAGCGGGGTGTCTCTGCGCCTCGCGCCCCTTGCCACTCCCCCTGGCTCTCCCAGGGCCGCCCGCCGGGCTCCCCCAACCCTGCCCTCCATCCTCTAGCGCTCCCCTCCCCCCCGTGGGGGGACTCGGGGGTGACAGGGAAGAAGGTCAAAGGAGCTGGGGGTGAGGGGGCTAGGGAAAAGGTTTTTTTTTTTTAAATCAAAAAGTCATTAATAATATGCAATGGAGACGACCACGCCAGCAGACACCCCCGGGCCCCTCACCCCGACCTGGGCCCCAGGATGGAGGGGAGGGGCCAAAGTCCATGCCCCTCAACTCTCCGCCCCACCACCCAAATAAAGCCTTCTCAGGTCTCCATGAGCCATAGGACATCCCCTCCCATCAACTCGTGTAAATACGTCCAAATTATGCCAATTACATTTGGGGCACCTCCCCCTACTCTGCATGCCTCCCTCAACCTGGGCTCCTCCCCCCACAACTCCACCTCAGCAATAAGCGCCGGGGGGAGGGGGCTGCATGCCACGCGGTTGAGGGAAGGGGCACTCTGGGAAGGGGGTGGGGCTGGCCTTTAAGCCACAGCAGGGTTTCCCAGCCTCCTGCCCTGCACCCCACGAGGGCAACCTATCGTGCAGTGATTTTTAAAAAATAAGTAGTGACAACGTGGGGGAAGGAGGAACAGTGACCCAAGCCAAAAACCGGAGCTGAGCTCAGATGGGAGCGGGGGGGGGGGGTGGTGGTGCGGGGGACTGTGGACAACTGCTTCCTCAGCCTTTAGGAGGACCTCTCCGGTGAATGGCACCCTCTCGCCCCCCTCCCCCCCAATCTGCTCGCCACGGTTCTCGCTGCATGGACTCAGGCCTCCCATCCCAGAACTCCTGGGGCAGTCTGGCCCCAGCACACAAAACGCTCCAACACTCCCTCCAGATTCCCGGGACATGAGACCTGCACCCAGAACTCCTGACACGGGCCCTGGCACCCCGCATCCCCCCAAACCTCCACACACTCCTGGAACGTAGCCTCTGCGCACAGATGCTGCCCCCTCCAAAGCCCCACCACGATCCACTCCCTGGAGTGCATCCCTGCACCTCTCAGTCCTCCAAGAGGTGGCCGCGCTCTGCAGCTCACTTTCAGCCTTTGGGATGCTCCAAAACCTTCCCTGTCCCGGACATTTCCTGGACACCCCCAAATCCTCAGGCCTCAAGCCACCAGATACCCCCACATCTCTGGCATCAGACATCCACCTCAGGTCACCCTACCGCTAGAATTTCCCAGATGGGCCCAACCTGTCTGCAATTCCAGGGAACCTGAACTTTCCAGGGTACCTCCTTTCTAATGCCCAACCCTGCCCCCAACAGCATCTTCCCTTAAATGGTACCCAAAAGGTACCCTCTTCATGGATACCACTGTCTCCCCGAGGGTCGTGTTAGTGCCTCTGCTGATGTGCTGAGGTTTTAGCCAGTGCCAGGACAAACGCTGGGAAGGTTTTGTCTTTCATGGCACTTTGCACCTAGGCCAGTAAGTCCGGATACTACTACCGCTTGGCCAGAACACCGTTTATTTAGGTCAGAAGTGTCTCCATTTTAAGCGGAGATTGTGGCCGAATGGCCGGACACTGGAACATCAGGAGCTTAGGAAAGGACAACCTACCCCCTCGAGCTGGCACCCCAGCCCGCCGTTCCCGGCGTTCCTCGCCCCGCCCGCGGGTGGAAAATCACTTCTCATATCCCATCCTGGCTCAAGGATGCGCTACCTCCCCCACGCCCGGGGACCACACCGGTCCCAGAATCCTTAGAGGACCCTCCTTTTGGAGCTGGGGGTCCACAGAATTAGCCACCTTCCTCCCTCTGCTCCCACAGCCTCAGGAACCCGCCCCCCGCCCCAACTCCCCACCCGAGGGTTGGGGAGGGGGTCACTGAGCACGATTCTTGATGCAATGATTCCTATGCAAGGGGCATTTTGAGTCCCCCCCTCCCATCCTTCCCTCGGACCCTAAACCCTGGCGAATCAGGGGTGAGGGGTGGGGCAGGTTCTGCGGGGAGCCGGGCGGGGCAAAGGGCTAGGGGCTCCAGACACCAGGGTATGGGGGTGGGGACTGATTATATTGCCAAAGGGTTTAACTTCTCAAAAAAAAAAAAAAAAAGCCCCATCCCCAGATTCCCCAGACCCTCATGGAAGCCAAACGGTGCGGGGAAAGGGGGTGAGGACCTTTTCCAAAGGGTACAGACCTCTTCCCAACGTCTCCCCGCCCCCCGCTCGCCAATCTGCCACACGTTCCCGGCTTTTTAGTTCAGCTTTTAAAAAATAACCACGATCATTATGAGCCTCTACAACACGTGATTCTCACCCCCCACCCCCAAATCAATAAACAGTGTGGGATTCGGGGAGAGAAAGAGAGCGAGCTAAAGGGACGACTTCCAAGTCCCGCTCCCCTTTCCCCCCACCCCCGCGGCCGCCAGGGTGCCCGCAACTACACGCATGCGCTGCATGACGCGCTCCCCGCACGCATGCGCGCCGCTCCTGCGCTCCGGGAACGCACGGGCACGGGCGGGGGCGGGGCGACTGGGGAGGGATGAATGGCGGGGAGCTTCTTGAGCTCAGCGGCTCCCTCTCCCCAACACACACAGCAATAAGTTTCTCTCACTCAAATGTGGGTGGGGCGGGCCTGGCCTGTCCACGAGTAGGGGGGGAGTGGCAAGGGGGCGCTCTCAGGGATGGGGGCGGGTGTCCGGAGTCAGTGAGGGGAGGGGAGGTCTGCAAACCGTCCAACTCTGGTGCTAACGGCGGGTCTTCTCAGCCCACCCCCAGGGCAGGGAGGGAGGGGTCAGCACGGCCCCTCCCCCAAGCCTCCCCCACGCCCACCCTGGGTGCATGAACCGCCCAATGCAGAAGCTGCCGCATGTCACCCCCCAAAGAAAAAGTGTCATGCCCCCTTCCACCCACCCTCTCTCATTCCCCACCAAAATTAAAGTTTCCTTTTCATTTAAAAGTTGCGTCCTGTTTGTGTGCTGGAAAGGCCTTCCGGTCGGGGCTAGGGAGCTTTGGGGGGTAGATAGAGGGGTTGAGTCTTCAAGAGTAGGGGTCAGATTAAAATGGCATGGGTGTGCATTTTGGGGACCCAGACATCCCCTTGATCACCGGCTCTCACCTCGTGATTTTGGGTGAGTACCTGCCTACACCCCTAAATGGAAAGTGTAAGGGCATCTGGGTGACCTGAGCTCCTGGGTGAGGATGACTAATCCCCAGGGGTGGAGGGGACTGGGGTCCCATGTGTTCAGGTGCTGAGGGCCACACAATCCATATCGCTGACTGTGAAGCAGTCTGCGTGGGTTCAACTTCTTGGTAGCTGTGTGTCCTTGGGCAAGCCTCTCAACCTCTCTGTGCTTGTTCTGCCACTCTTAAAAGGCTAGGACAGGGTGATCTAGTCACCCAGCAAATATATGAAAGCTAACTGTCCAAGGTGCTGAAAACCAACAAGATCCTTGCCTCTAGCGGTTGGGCTGAGAATTGAGACAATTGTCCCGTGTTCAGCACTCCTAAATAAATGGTTGCATCCCTGGCCGGTATAGCTCGCTGAATTGAGCGCGGGCCTGTAAACCAAAGGATCGTGGTTTGATTCCCAGTCAAGGCACATGCCTGGGTTACAGGACAGTTCCCAGCAGGGGACACACGAGAGGCAGCCATACATTGATATTTCTCTCCCTCTCTTTCCCTTCCCCTCTAAAGATAAATAAATAGAATCTTTTAAAAAATTAATTAAAAAAATAAGTGCTTGCAGACTCAACAAAGTCACTACTGTCAGTTTTGCAGACTTGAGAGTCAGACAGGGGACAGAGCACAGCAAGCACCCCTCCGCCACTCACTAACTGGGAGGTTTGGAGTGAGGGACATTGCGGTTTTGAGCCTCGGTCTTCTCGTCTGTACAATGGAGGCAATAACTCAGAGGGAGTAGGCTGGGGTGTGGGAAACGTCCAGTACCCAGGTGGTCCCCTGGCAAGGGCCAGCTGTGATCAGAACCAGCAGACTGCCTTGCCTGCAGCCCCAGCAGGTGGGAGCCGGTGCCCTTCTGGACCCATCAGAGACGCGTCCCTGCAGGAACACACATGGCCCCAGTGGGTTCCAGTCAGGGCTGGAGTTTATTTCTGTCACAGTTGGAGTCTGGAGGGTCAGGGAAACTCTTCCAGCCCCTCTGGGGACTCCAACTGAACTGTGATCACACATTAGCAACCAGAAGGGAGGGCAGAGCATGGGAAGAGGGGGCAATACAGGCCCCCTTATCCTGCCCCCCTGCAAGAATCAAAGGCTGGTGGAATCCTGGGAGAGGGAGGGGGCCGAGGAGGAGGGCGATGGGCAGCCCTGGCTGAAGAGGGCCAGGGGACCATGCTCCCATCCTAGTAAAAACCGTTAACACCGAGGGAAGGATGGGAGCTGTATGAGACCACAGCGTGCCAACTATACCCGACTTTGCACTCCAGGGAGAGAGCCCCAGTCCTTGTCTTCCTGCTCCAGGGCTCCTCAGAGTTTACAGGAGGTCTAGGGGGCCCTCTGGGGTGAGGTTGGTAAGTGCTGTGGTGCCAGCAGGTGGCGCCATTTCCAAAGTGCAAGAAGCCACAGGGTGGGGTCATGGGACCAGCACCTGCCGGGGCCAGGGAGGGAGGGGCTGACAGCTGGGAGCAGGGAGGGGTCACTGGGGCTGCGCTTCTGGGTTCGCGTCAGGCTCCGGAGGCTGCGGTCCAGACCCTGGCTCTGCCTCCTCGGTCTCCTCGTCTGATGCCACGCCCTCCTCCAGTCGGAAGACCTGGCGCACCGTGCGGGTGGTGAAGGTGAGGGGGACGCGTCTGTGCGGAGGAGGAGAGACAAGGGGACAGAGATTAAATGAAGGGAGCAGAGAGAAAACTGAGAGAGAGAGAGAGAGAGAGAGAGAGAGAGAGAGAGAGATGGAGAGAGATGATGAGGGGAGAGATGAGACAGGGAGAAACGGAGAGAGATGGGCAGAGGGCAAGGGTAGGGGCGGAGAGAGATGAGGACAGAGGGACAGAGAATGAAGGAGACAGAGGAACAAAGAAACATGGAGGGACAGAGAAACAGAGGAAGATGGGGGACAGAGAGAGCGGGAGGCAGGGGCTCATGGAGTGAGGGTGTGCGGGTGCAGGGCGGCCATACCGGAGCCGGTTCCTCAAGGTGGTCACCTCGCGGTTCAAGGACTCAGCGGTCTCTGTGACATCATCCAGCTCACGCTGCAGTCTCCTGCGGTCTGCCTGAGCCCTGGACGCCTCCTCCTCCGCCTCCTGCACCTGCCGCTTCAGCTGCTTCACTCGAAGGTTCCCCTTCTCCATCTTTGGGGGAGCAGGGAGGCCAGGTCACATCTCGGGGTGCCTCATTCTCATCACTCAATCTGCCCCACCGCCCTATCCTTCTCTCTAGCCATCCAGGGAACCTTTTTGCTCCAAATCCACCTAGCTCATTTCCATACCCCTGGGCCTTTGTCCCCGGTGTGCCCTCTGCCTGGCTCTTCCTTCTTCCAGGTCTCAATTCAAATGTCACCTCCTAAGGGAGGAATCCCCAATACTCTGCATCTCCCTTGCTCTTCATTCCCTGTTTTCTTCATAGCCTTTGTCACGATCTGTAATTGTCTTTGCTGGTTTGTAGGTTTCTTGTGTCTTTCTTCCCTGTGCTGAAAGTGGGAGCTCCAGGAGCTCAGGCACCTTCTCTGTCATGTCTCCAATGCCCAGCACAGCGCTGGGCACACAGTGGCTGCTTGGTAGTTGTTTGTGGGATGAATGGCTCATGAAATACAGCTGAGCTTTCAAGGCCACGGCGATGCTATTTAGAGCCGGACAGACCTGGGATCCATCTGGGCTCTGTCTCTAACTGTGACTTTGGAGCCAGTTGCATCCCCTTTTCAAGTTCCTGTGTTCTCACGTGGGAAATCGGGCTGGTGAGGGAATGCAGGCATGGAGCTTTTTAAAAAGCAGCCAGCCCAGAGTGTGGGATTTGGTAACTGCTAAAAAATTAAGAGCGTACGCTCAGCAGCCAGGGCTGGGGTTTGGACCCTGGCTCCATCTCTTTGTGGCTAAATGACCTTAAGCAAGTTACTTCACCTTTCTGCACCCCAATTTTCTCGCCTGACTACAAGAGGGAAGTAACAGATCACTACCATAGTGTTCTGATGAAAAATAAATGCACTACGCGCTATGTGTTGAGCAGAGTGCCTGACGTGTTGAAACCACCCAATGAACATTTTGTGTGGTTAGTTTAGCCCTGGCCTAAACTCTGCTTGGCTGTCTCGGCCCCTAGAAAGCTCAGCTTTCCCAGATTCCAGAGTTTAGGGATCGCAGAGTCACTGGTCCCAGCTCTCCGAGATGGCACCAAGCCCCGGGACGGTGTCTGTACTCACTTTCAGCACAGCACCCGCATGCTGCCTCCAGTGATGGAAACCCCCCACCTCCAGAGACACATGCTGCTATTTCTGTTAGTGCCCCCCCCACCACCTCCAATGCTCCCTGGTGATGTCAGCTGCTCACCTGGTCCCTGAGCTGGTCGGCCATCCTCCGCTCCTCCTCCACCTGGAGCACCACTTCCTTCAGCCGCTTCTCAGCCCTGCGCACCAGCTTGCCCGAGAGGATGCGCTCCCTGAAGAGCAGACCGATAAAGAAAACTCCTGAGTCTAGCTCAGCTGGGGAATCCACTAGACCACGACCTCCATGTCTCATTCTTTGTTGTTCCCCCAGTGCCCGGGCAGGAGAGGGTGAGCAGTACGCTCTCAGTACATGTGTGTTGAATGAAGGAATGCAAAAAGGAGTCTTATATGCTTTTTGGTATAAAACAAAACTCTTCTCCACCAGATGATGGGTGGTAGGGGAGCCAAATGACAGACCAGACATCCAAATTTACAGCCCATTTTGCCTAAGATTGCCTATGTATAACAGGGATAACAATGGCCCTTCCCTCACAAGGGCGGTGTGACTCATATGTACATATACGAGCATCCAAATCCAGCATCTGACATAAGTCCTCGATTGATGGAAACTATTATTGTTGCTACTGAACGGTGGTATTGAGTGTAGAAAAATCTACTGCATTGAAATAGTGACACTCATTAGGGTTAGTGACAAAGTATTCTGTTAGTTTTGTTAGCACAGTGGTTCTTTATTTTTATCTTTTATCTTCACCCAAGGTGATTTTTTCATTGCTTTTTCAGAGAGGGGAAGGAAAAGAGAGAAACATTGATGCAAGAGAGAAGCATCGATTGGTTGCCTCCCATGCACACCTGGACCAGGGATCAAACCCACAACCTTTCAGTTGAGGGACGACTCTCCAGCCAACTGAGCCCCAACGGCCAGGGTGGCACAGTCATTTTTAACTGGGAACATTGGCGGGTGTTCCTGGTTGTTCCAAAGGCTGGTGATGGAAATGCTCTCAGCTCCACATGGCTGCTGTTTCCTGGCCTTGAACATGGATGTGTGGGTGTGATGCTGGCTTCAAGTGCAGCCATTTTGTGACCATGAGGGAAAGACCAAGGGAACAACATAGGCTTTGACCCAGAGCCCTGCCAGCTATCAGCTGCCCAGCTCCTCATCATGAGAAAAATCCTTCATGATAAACTGATGACAAAAACGGCTTCAAATGTCACCCTTCCTGTATCTATATTCATCGCAATATAACTTTGTAGCTGCTCTGATTGAGAGGTACAGTCCATTTCTCCACTGCCTTAGATCTGAGCTGGCCAAGTGACGTGTTTTATCAACAGGATGCAGCAGAAGAGCCATTATACCGGTTCTGAGTCTGGGCCCCAAGAAGCCTTCACCACTGTCTCGCACTCCCGGAAGAGTGACTCTGCCGTGTGAACAATCCTGGGCTGGCCTGGGGCCCAGTTGTTGCAGGTGAGGCCTTAGATGCCAAAGAACCCGGCCGAGACCAGCACACCGATCTAGCTGACCCGCAGGTGAACACAGATGCATGAGTGTGACCCACTAGGCTCAGATCAGCAGAGCCTACTGGCCAGTCCAAAGACTCGTCAGAGGTAATAAACAGATGCGGCTGTGGCCAGGTGGATCAGCTGTATTATCCCATACACCAAAAGGTTGCAGGTTCAACCTCTATTCAGGGCATGTGCGGAAGGCAACGGATCAGTGTCTCTCTCTCACATCTCTCTCCTCTGTCTCTCCCTCCCTCCATCCCTTCCTCTTTCTCTAAAATCAGTAAAAATCTCCTCAGGTGAGGATTTTTAAAAATCTATTAAAAAAAAACCCAAACTGCTGCTATTGTCGTTGTTTTAAATGGGCAAAAGACTTAAGCAGGTGTTTATTGCATGAAAGAGGATATCCAAGATGCCAGTAACCATATGAAAATGTGTTCAATATCATTATGCATGTTGTAAGTGCTCTTTTTAAAAATATTTTATTTATTTATTTTTAGAGAGAGGGGAAGGGAGGAAGAGAGGGAGAGGAACTTCGATGTGTGAGACAAGCACTGATTAGTTGCCTCTTACGTGCCCCCACTAGGGACCCAACCCACAACCCAGGCGTGTGCCCTGACTGGGAATTGAACTGGTGACCTTTTTGGTTCATAGACCGATGCTCAATCCACTAAGCCTCACCAGCCAGGGCTGTAAATGCTAACTCTTAATTGAACTGATCGTGGTGACATTGATTAATAAAATTACACAGGTTTCAGGGAAACAGTTATTATTTTTAATCCACTCAGCTTCAGGATGGTTTGTTATGCAGCTATAGCTAACTGCTACATTACTGTTTAAATCACCCTTAGGGTGGAAGTGCAGGTCCTTGTAGCCCAAAGCATCTTAAATGATATAGGGAATCAGCAACCATTAACATTATGATACCTTTGGGATGTTTCTAAACCAGGTGTTTGTAAGACAACTCCCCTTCCTCTCACTGACCAGCATGTGGGCGTCACCCTCCAGCTGTGCACCCTGCCTCCACCTACCTGGACTCCTGCTCCAGCTGCTCCTCAGCCTGGGCCAGCTTCGATTCCAGGCCAGCGATGGTCATCTTCTGGCGGGCCCGGGCCCCGGCGTCCTCCTCACCCAGGCGCTCCCGGAGCTCCTGGATCTGCCGCTCCAGCTGCTGCCGCCCGCTCTCTGCCTTGGCTGAGAAACTGCGCTCGGCAGACAACTCTGTGGTCAGCGATTCCACCTGTAGTGGTGAGAAGGGCAGGATATCACGGTGGAGCTTCAGAGCAAAAGTGACAGGTAAATCCAGACACCTGCAATTAAGTGGGCTGATGATTGTTACCACAGGTGCAGAGCACAAAGGCTGATACACAAAAACTCAAACGTATGTGTGTGTTTTTCCGAAGTGACTTATCAGCCAGCAGGGGTGCCAGCCCTGGGATTTTTGTTTTGTTTTGTTTTTATTATGGTCCTGATAGCTGGGGCCATTTTATTAAAAATTGTATTTATTTATTTTTAGAAACAGGGGAAGGGAGGGAGAAAGAGAGGGAGAGAAACGTTGATCAGCTGCCCCTCTCATACACGCCCTGAATGGGGATGGAACCCACAACCCAGGCATGTGCCCTGACCAGGAATTGAACCAGCAACCTTTTGCTTTGCATGATGATGCTCCAACTAACTGAGCCACAATGGTCAGGGCCCAGCCTTGGGTTTCAATCTTTTGGGTATATTTTGCTATTTTAATAAGTTCACAAGACTATCACAAACTTGCTTAAATGCTATAAAGTCTACCCCTGACTGTGAAAGTGTCTATTCAAAGGATTATCACACTTTTTTTTTTTTTTTTTTTTTTGCAGCAGGGTTATCTGAGAAACTTGTGAAGAAAAATGCAGACCAAGAGGCTCCCCGCTCCAGAGATTGTGCTACAGCGGGTCTGGAGTGGGGTCCGTAGGTGCACCTTTTTAAACAAATTTTTAAAATTTATTTTTATTTTTTAAATAATTTTATTTATTTATTTTTAGAGGGGAAGGAGAAAGAGAGGGAGGGAAACATCAACATTTGGTTGCCTCTCTCGCACCCCCTACTGGGGAGCTGGACCTGTCCTGCAACTCAAGCGTGTGCCCTGACTGGGAATCCAACCTCCGACCCTTTGATTCGCAGGCCGGCACTCAATTTACTGAGCCACACCAACCAGGGCCATGGATGCACTTTTTTAACAAGCACCACAGGTGGTTTGAGTGATAGGCAGGATCATTCTGAGAAATGCCAGCTCAATGAACAGTAGCTACTACACGGAGAACATGTAAACACACCCCCAATAATAGCTCCTGCTTATTTATTCAGCTCGTACTCAAGTGAGGCCCTGAGCTGGGAACACGGGTATGAGTCAGATCCAGTCTGATTCATACTTTGTATCACCCTCACAGAAACTCATCGGCGTGGTGATTAGCTTAGCATTTTCTATTTTCTTTTTAAGATTTTATTTATTTTTAGACAGAGGGGAAGGGAAGGAGAAAGAGAGAGAGAAACATCACTGTGTGGTTGCCTCTAGCACGCCCCCTACTGGGGACCTGGCCTGCAACTCCTGCATGTGCCCTGATTGGGAATGGAACCGGCGCCCCTTTGGTTTACAGGCTGATACTCAATCCACTGAGTCATACCAGCCAGGGCTATGTTTTCTTTTTTAAAAAAGTTCTTAATAAGTAAAACTATGATAAAGTCAAAAGCTGATCAAATATGTGGCTTCATGGGTTAATAAAAGGAAAACACCTCAGTCACCCCCGCCCCAGTAGGTCAAGAGACAGAAGCTGGGAACTCCAGAAGCCCTTCCAGCTACTGTCCCAAGAACAGCCCCGCCCATCCGCCTAAAACAGCACATTATCCTGGGTTTTAGAGAAATCACTTCCTCACTGCTTTTTCAAGTGTTATTACTCAAAGGTTCATCCCTAGATCCTGTTGTTGAATCCCACCAGTTAAAAAAATTATTTGTGTCTTTTTTTTACTTTTGAAAATGTATTAATTTTAGAAAGAGACAGAGAAGAGAGAGAGAGAGAGAGAGAGAGAGAGAGAGAAACATTGATTTTGCTGTTCTACTTATTTGTACATTCATTGGCTGATTCTTGTATGTGTCCTGACTGGGGATGGAACCCACAACCCAGGAGTGCACCCATCCAGTGATGGAACCTGCAACCTTTTGGTGTGTGGGATGATGCTCCAACCAACTTTTGGATGAGCCACCCAGCGAGGGCAACTGTGACTAATTTTTAAAAATATCATGGTGAATGCATGGATTTAAGACAGATTTGGTGGATTTAAAGCAATTGCGATTATCCTTTAATTAGCCTTTTTGAAGCTCAAATTGCTCCATTTGGAGCCAGAGGGAGCCTGTCCAGGTTGACTCCTAAGTGCTTTTTAAAGATTTTTATCTGGTACTCGATCCACTGAGCCACATCAGCCAGTGCAGTACAACTATTTTTAAACAGAAAGAATTGACAAAATTATTATCACATGGTAATTATATTGGCAGTGATATATTGTGCTTTTGAGTATACACATGGTGCTTCTGAGACCATTGTGTATATAATGTGGGAGAAAGTAAATGATTAAAGACAGGATATTGTAATTCTGTCATCACCTGTGTCCATCTGTCAGGATTCTCAGCATATTAAGAACCCAGGTATAGATGGCAGAGAGGAGATGTGAAGTTAAAAACAAAACAAAGCAAAAAAGAAAAAAAAGCAAAGCAGCCTTGACTGGTATGGCTCAGGGTGCTGAGTGTTGCCCCACAAACCGAAAGGTTGCTGGTTCAATTCCCAGTCAGGGCACTTGCCTAGGTCGCAGGCCAGATCCCCAGTGGGGGGCGTGCAAGAGGCAAATGTATCTCTTGCACAATGTTTCTCTCCCTTTCTTTCTCCCTCCTTTCCTTTCTTTCTAAAAGTAAATAAAATCTAAAAACAAATTGATGAAATAATGAAAACATAGGTCTCGTTTTGGAAATCCCAGCCCTCCGTTGTCTGCCTAGCAATCCCTTAACTTCTTACAAGAAGTCCTCAGGAATCACCTCCCTCAGGAAGTCTCTCCTGATAGCCCCCAGCCTCCAGGCTGGGTCAGTGTCCTGTCTAATTTCTCACAGTGTCTTGTGCTCCCTCCACGCTCATCAGTATTTCTGTATTGGGGCCGTCTGTCTCCTGCCCAACACTAGGATGTCCTTAAGCACAAAGACCTGAAATTATCCACCCCCAGGTCCCCTGCATCACTCAGAATAGGGGCTGGGCCTGTAGAAGCCTCAGAAAACATTCTATAAATAAATATACAAATGAAAATACGCTTTTCTGTGTCTGCCTAGCTCCTGCTTATGCTTGAAAACCCCAGCTGGGCCCTGGCCGGGAGGCTCAGTTGGTTGGAGCATCATCCTGAGAGGCCACGGTTGCAGGTTCTATCACTGGTCAGGGCGCATACAAGAAGGAACCAACGAATGCATTGAAAACAAAAACAAAAACAAAAACAAAAACCAACCAAATAACCTTTCTTCCAAATTCCAAATGCCTTCTGGTAACTCGGGCAGACAACTTTCTCTCTCTCTTGCTCTCTCTCTTACTCTCCCTCCCTCCCCCATCCCCCCGGCCCAGAATACATCTATTGTCATACAGGCCACCCTAAAATGTGACAGTGCAGTTCCATGTCTGTGTCCCAGGGAGCTCTGCAGGATGGAGACCCCATATAGCTCGTCTCTGGATTCAGCCCTTGAGAAGCCTCATAAATACAAGTGAAGGGAGGCATCAAAATCTCCCCCCTCCCTTCAGAACTCCTATTCAGCCTTCAAAACCCAACTCAAACATTCCCTTTTCCTATGTCTGTTGAGTTAGAGGACTGAAGGTATGGTCCCAGGTAGGTGGGGACCCGGGCTGGCAGGGGGGACCGGGAGGTGCTCACCTGCAGGAGCAGCTTGCGGAAGCGGTCATTGAGCAGCTCCGCGTTGCTCTGCTCCTCCTCCAGCTCCTCTTCCATCTGCCCCAGGCGGCCCTCCAGCTGACGCTTCTCCTCCAGGATGGCTGCCCTAGGAGAACATGACCGTGGGTGCGGGGTGAGATGGCAGGACGGCCGGAGGAGGGCACCTTGCCCCACATTCCCATGGGCCACTCACTTGCTAAGGCTGCCGTTGGCCACCTCATCTGCCATCTCGTCCCGTTCCTGCTGGGCCTGCCGCCGGGCACGGTCTGAAGCAGCCAGTTCCTGCAGCCACGGGGAGGAAGGGCTGGTAAGCAGGGGCAGGGGGGAGAGGCTGCTGGGCACCAGCCTCACTGCCTCTCACACCTTAAGTCCCTCGGCATTTTTTTTTTTTTTTCTTTTTCACTGCTCATGAACACACCGACCCTGGGTGACTTTGGTGTGAACTTCAATCTACAGACGCAAGTCTCTTAAATCGGTCTCCTGGAACCGTAAGCCCCGCCCACCTCTAGCTGTCCGGCCCCAGGCCCCTCACCCTCAGCACCTCCCACTGAGTTCCAGCGCCTCCTTTCAAACCTGCTCCCTCTCCAGATTCCCCCAGTCACGGTGTCCAGACCCCCAGGTATCTTTTCACCGCCGCTGACCCCTCACCACCCACAGCCACGCGCATCCTTCCCCTTTACTCTCTCTGCCTTGGTCCTTTCTGTGTCCCCACAGCCCGGACTCAGGGTTCATCCTCTCTCCCCAGCCTCCCTGCTTCCCTGCCTCCAACTCTCCCACTCCTGTCCGTCCTCCATACCCCGCTCAGGACTCCCCCAGGGCTCCCTAATACCCCCAGGTCTGGCATAGGTGGATCCGGCCCCCCACCCACCGCAGGGCTCTGCCCACTCTCACCCCCACGTTCCACCCGGTACCCCGCCCCTCCTGGCTTCACCTCCTGCAGCCGCAGCACCTCCGCCTCCAGCCCTTTGAGACGCTTGTCATTCTCCCGGTTCTGGGCAAAGATCTCCTCCCGGGAGGTGCGCGATTCCTCCACCTCCCGCCACAGCTCCTTCATCTGGGCCTGGGCAGAAGGAGCGAGTGGGCGGGTCAGCCTGGTCCTGACTCGTGGGGAGCCCCGCACCCTCGCAGCAGCCTGTGAGGGGGCTCCTCGGCTCCTGCTGAGCCCTGCAGACCTGGACTTCCCCACTCACCCCCAGCGGCTTGCTGTGTGACCCTGAACCAGCCCACCCCCACTCTGGGCCTCAGCTGCCTCCTCTTTAAAAAAGGAGTCCCTTAAAAATTAAAGTACGCCTAGAACAGTTGTAATATTTGGACTGTGCAAAAATAATCCTGATGGCAAATACTCGCTGATATTTATCTTGGACCAGGCCCTGTGTTATATACATACTGGCTCCCATAAGCCTTGCAACTCCAGGTGAAGGGGGAACAGTTTTCTTCCCCAGTGGGCAGATGGAGAAACCCAGGCACAGTGAGGTTTACAAATGGCTGGGGTGGCATGTGGCAGGGCCGGGACTTGAACCCAGGCTATCCTGTTTCAGGGCTTATCCTTCTAGTGGCTTTGGTACCTGGCTATCTTACTGAGAATGTATAAAAATGCTGACACAAGGGTTTTCACTTCAAGGGTGCTTAAAATAAAGAAAAATGAAACACAAACCACCATTTAAAAACCTACTCCAGTCCTGGCTGGTGTGGCTCAGTGAATTGAGCACCAGCCTTCAAACCAAAGGGTCCCCAGTTCAATCCCCAGTCAAGGCCACATGCCTGGGTTGTGGGCCACGTCCCCAGTAGGGGGCGCACGAGAGACAACCACACATTGATGTTTCTGTCTTCCTCCTTTCTCTAAAAATAAATAAAATCTTTAAAAAAATTAAAACTTAATTTTTTTATATCTTTACAACAGAATAGTGCCTAGCTGTTAATAACTACAGTGAGGACAGCAAAGGGCTTGAGAGCAGTTGGACGATTATCACTGTCCTTAATATTACATGCTGTTAACAACGGCTTTTCAGGGTAGGGGTTTTCTTCCTGGGGACGGCATAGCGGCAGTTTTGACTTTCTGGGAGGGACCTTTCTATCCCAGTGGAAATAAATACGCTGCAAAGACAATGCTGTTCGCACTGTCCAGTAGCCGTGTGAAAAAGGTAAAAGGAAAGCAGGTAAATGAGTTTGAATAATATACCCAAAGTTATTTCCATGTATCATAACACAAAAATTATTGAGATATTTTAACTTCGTTTTTTGTACTAAGTCTTCAGACTCCAGCAGGTAAGGAGGACTTTGGACCGGGCACCTCATCCATGCCCACTAGCCACACCGGGCTGGGACCCACGGTATTGGACAGCCCGGCTCTATACTTTCCCCCCTTTTTTAAAAGACTTGGCTTTTAACAGCAGTTTTAAGTTCACAGCAATAGTGGGCAGAAGGGAGAGAGGTTTCCCGTCGGCCCCCTGCCCCCAGGTACAGCCTCCCTCATCATCAATACCCCCTCCCACTCTCGGCTGGAGCCGCGCTTTTGTTACAATCGATGTACTCACTTGATCCGTCATTATCCAAGAAGTTTTTTTCTAAACAACCAATATAACTTGCATCATCTTTCATAATGGGGGGGGGGACTTAAGGTATTTCCATTTCAAAAATCAAATAAGATGGGAGAATTGGACTTAAAATTAGCTACTTTAAACAAAGGCAACAAAAATGTAAAAAGAACCAAGTGATCCTTCCGGGCATGGATGTTTATAAGGATGGCAACATCTCTGGGTGCCGCTGCTGGGGAGGAGAGGGAGGGGCCAGCGGGTCGCCGGAGCGGTGGTGGGGCCCGCCCATTCCCGGACTTCATCGCCGCCCCGCCTGGGTTAAGCCCCGCCCCTTACCTGCATCTTGCGCAGCTGCTTCAACGCCTCCTCCTTGCCCTGCCCCGCGGACAAGATCTGGGCCTTCAGCTCCTCCACTTCCCCCTCCAGCTTCTTGCGGGCAGCCACCGCCAGAGCGCGCTGCTTGCGTTCCTCGTCCCGCTCCACCTCTGCATCCCGCAGCTGGGGCGGGGGTGGGGGGCGGCAGGGGTGAGCTCAGGGCACAGGAGGTCCAAGCTCCCTCTACATGCCAGTGACAGCGATGTCCACCCTCCAGCCCCTGCTCAGGCCTGTGGTCCGCTTCCTCCTCCCCCTTCCTTGCCCCCCAACCCCCTACCCCATCTCCCTGCTCCTGCCCATTCCAGCAGGGCTCCAGAAGGGTCTCTCTGTATCAGAGTTGACCTTGCCCTTCCCCTGCTCATGGCCCTCCTGTGGCTCCCCAGCACCCAGGGAGTGGGGGGCAAAGTCTTGGGCCTTCACCCATGGCTGGATCAGGGGGAATAAAAACACCCAGCCTGGGTCACCGGTTCCATTTCTCCTTCCAGACCTCCCAGCTCCAGTCTCTTCCCCTCCAGTCTGTGGCCCACGTGGCCCCGGCGGGGTCTTCCTGACTCTCAGAGCTGACCCGCCCCTCCCACACTCAGCACCCATCACCTAGCACAGGGCCTTGTCCGCCGCAGTCCGTAGGACTGAAGAGGAACGAGTGAACGGTGCAGAGAGGGAGCGTGATGGAACAGCGGAGGAAGCGGGTAGAAGAGCAAGTGAATGAGGGAGTGAGGCTGTGGGCGAAGCGAGTGGACAAGCTGGTCAGTGAGCACGTGATGAGTGCATGGAGATGTGGGGATTGCTGGGAGCTAGGGTTACAGGGTGGGGGGATGGGTGGGGGAGCAGGAGGCTGGCGGACTTGAGTAGAAACACTAGGGAGCAGGCAGGTGGGTGGGTGAGAGTTCCACCCTGCTTGCTGCCTGTGAAGCCCAAGGCCCGGCCAGCTGGACCGACCCCCTCCCCCGCCCCCGCAGCCTCCGGCTTGGCCTGCTGGTACCTGCTTGGCCAGCTGCCGCCGCCGCTCCTCCCCAGCCTCATCCCGGCCCTGCAGGTCCCGCTCGTGCTGTGCCTTGAGAGCTTGCACAGTCACTTCCAGGCGCAGCTTGGCATCTTCGGCTGCTGTCAGCTCGTCCTCCAGCTCCGTCACCTGCGTCCGCAGGTCACTGGCGGCCTGTTCTGCCACCCGGCGGGCTCGCTCCAGCTCGTGGACCTGGGGGTGGGGGAGGACAGTGAGCACGGGGCAGCAGGGTGCCTGCCGGGGGGTGTGGGGGGAGGCCAGGATCCTGATCCATCCTAGGAGAGGGGGAGGGGACCCCAGGTCCATGGCCCATCCTAGTTCGTTCGTTCATTCATTCATTCCTTCATTCATTCACCATTTCCTGGGCACTTACTTACTATGTCCCATTCCAAATCGTTGTGAAACGTTTTATTAAGAGCCTAACCACGATCATTCTGTCTTCGAAAGCTCTCCAGAGTCTAATTCAAGTCTGTTGGGTCAGCTGATGCTCATCGGTGGTGGATTATTTTGGATTGTGAGTGCACCTCACCGAGACCGCATCTTCCGGAAGGCAAGGCAATGGGTGGAAGGTGTGACTCCAGGCCTGCCAGGGTTTGTTTCTGCCAGACTCCCCACTCTTTCCTTCTATTTTTGTTCAGGTTGGGGGGCAGTGTTCCCAGACTTTTCAGGGAGGTATACATTATTTAAAAACCCATACACCCTGTGGAACAGGTCTGGGCTTCTGCCTTCTCGGAGACCCCTCCCCTCACACCTCACTGTAATTGTCACCTCCTCAGAGAAGCCTCCAGGCGACCGTCAGGGTCTCCCCTGCTGCCCATGCTCCCAGCACTGAGCCCCCCTTCAACACAGCCCTAGTCACAGCAGTCACTTTTTGTGCCACACTGCCTCCCACGCTGGACCGTGGCTCCACAGAGCAGGGATGGGGACTGCCCAGGACCCTGCTCTAGGACCCCTGGCCTCCCTTCCTCTCCTATCTGGCACCTGCCCATCAACTTTGTTTGCTTGAAGGCATCAAACTTTGTCCCATCAATGTCCTATCCCCCCAGGAAGGGTCTTTGGACTCACTACAAATCACTTGAAAGTTTTCCCAAAGGAGACACCTTAGGAGTTGTAGTGTGAGTTGGATTTTTGGCTCCAGTATGGGGGGGGGGGCAGGCCCAAGGAATATTTCAAGTTCGGGGGTTCTCTCCAGGCCTGGTTAAAAGCTCCACCTCGTCAACGCCGAAGCCTGGGGACTCTGTCAGTGCCTGACATTGTCACTCAGGTGGCCTCTGCCCCTGGGCCTGTCACGGCTGCTGCCCCGCAGATATGCTCAGGAGGGAAATGAAGGCAGGATGAAGTGGGGGGTGGACCTTTGAGAAGGCAGGACACTGACTGGGTAAGGGGCCTGGGAACAGGCCTGGGGTACCCCTCACGGGCCCTAGAGGGGCATGTGAGTCAGGAGAAGACAGAGGCCTGGTGGGGAAGGCCTGTGTGCGCTCAGGGCTGATGCAGCGGGGTCTCCTCATACTGTGTGTGTGAGTGTGTGCACGCACACACTCAGGTTTGGGGGATGACTCTCAACCTGTGTGTTGCGGTGAATTCTCTTCATGTGTTTTGTCTCTGAGTATCCACACACACATATGATGTGGTTCTCATGCTCTACATGTACATGTGTGTTTAACAGAAGAGTCTCCTGGCATTCCATGCATACACATGGAAACATGTGTTTGCTAAGCCACTCTCATGCTTTGTGTATGAACATGTATGTTTGGTGGAAGATTCTCCTTGTGGTCTACCTATATGGGGACACATGTATTTGGTCAGCAGCTCTGCTCCTGTGCTGTGCTTGTGCATGAACACATGACTTGGATGACTGGGTCTCTACATGTTCTGCATGGGGCAGCACCCATGTGTGCATGTAGTTGTGGACACGCGGGTGTCTCAGGGAAAGGGCACCCCCACTCACACTCTTGCCGACGTCATCCTTGCTGCTCAGCAGCGCCTCCATCTCTGCCCGCAGGGCCCGGTTCTGCCGTTCCAGCTCCTCACGTGCTTCCTGCTCCTCCTCCAGCGCCCGGGTCAGCGCCAGGGCCCGAGCCTCACGCTCCCGGCCCTCAGCCTCCACCCGCTCGCGCTCCTCCACTGCCCGCAGCACAGCCGCCTTCTCCTCAGCCAGGAGCTTCCGGGTGGAGGGAGATGGGGTGGGGGAAATAGATTAGCTGAAGGGAGTGTACAAGGGGTTGGGGAAGAGGGAGCAGCCAGGGACAGAGACAGGCAGACAGAGGCAGGGACACATGAGGGAGGTAGAGGGATTCAAGTTGCAGCCGTGTCCCAAACCAGCTCAGCTCTTGGATGGATCAAGCTCATCAGCCCCTCACTCTAGATACCAAACAGAGGAAAGGGTGTTTCTTCCTCTTGGGGTAGTGGTAGAAAGAAAACATATACCTGTATTTTAAAAATGTGCCCTGGCTGATGTGGCTCAGTGGATTGAGTGCCAGCCTATGAACCGAAGGGTCACCAGTTAGATTCCCAGTCAGGGCACATGCCTGGGTTGCAGACCAGGTCCCCAGTAGGGGGCATGTGAGAGGCAACCACACATTGATGTTTCTCTCCCTCTCTTTCTCCCTCCCATCCCTTCTATCTAAAAATAAGTAAAGTCTTTAAAAAGGTACTTCAACATTTACTGTTTTTTTTTAAAAGCACAGTCATTAAAAAGAATAAAACTTACAATACAGACAAAGAAAGGAAGAGAGTGGGATTCAGTCAAGAGAAAAATCAGTCCATAAAAATGGATTCACACATGACCTGGATAGTATCGCAGAAGGACTATGTTAAGTTTCAGGACAAGATGGATACAGTGGGTGAAGAGACAGGGTTATTTCATGAGGGATTAGAAACCATAAAACAGAACCAAACAGAACTAAAAAACATGATAGCTGAACTCAGGAAGTCACTGGATGAAACTGAGGGAAAATTGGACACAGAATCAGTACACTGAGAACAGGTCAATAGAAATTATCTAAACAGCATGAGGAAAGAGAAGAATTAACAGGGCTTTAATAACCCATGAGACAGCATTAGGCAGGCAAACACGCATGTGTTTGGAGTCCCAGAAGGACTCGAAGAAAGCCCAATGGGATCTATAAAAAATCTACCAGCACTAATCAGTGAGTTTAGCTGAGTTGTAGGACACAGTATCAATATACAAAAGTTGATTATATTTCTATTCCCTAGCAGGCAGAAATGGAAAGAAAAACAATACTATTTAGCCCTGGCTGGTATAGCTCAGTGGATTGAGTGCAGGCTGTGAACTGAAGGGTGGCCGGTTCGATTCCCAGTCAGGGCACATGCCTGGGTTGCAGGCCAGGTCCCCAGTAGGGGGCACATGAGAGGCAACCATACATTGATGTTTCTGTCCCTCTCTCTCTCCCTTCCCCCTCTCTAAAAAATAAATAAATAAATCTTAAGAAAGAAATAAAGGAAAGAAAACCATTACATCCTATCAGAAAGACTAAGGCTTTATTTATAACAACCCAAACTAGAAACTCCTTGAATGCTCACCAACAGGTTAATGGATACACAAAATGTGGTTTGCCTATATAGGAACAATACGCAGCAGTGAGGAGAAGAAGAAGAAGAAGAAGAAGAAGAAGAAGAAGAAGAAGAAGAAGAAGAAGAAGAAGAAGAAGAAGAAATGGATTACTGTTACATGCAAAAACATAGATGAATCTCAAAATATTGTGAGTGAAAGAAGCCCACCAAGAGAGATTTATATGAAAAGAATCCATATAGAATTCTAGGATACAGAAAAGTGAGATACCAAATAGCCGTGCTGATCTTTGCGACCGCACTAATCAGTCATACATACAGGTATTTGGTGTCTGAGAAGAAGGGGAAAGAGGGAAGATGGCGCATAAAAATATTTGAAGAAATAATGGCTAAAAATTTACACTTTTGATCAAAAACACCCACCCAGGAAGCCTGGCCAACCCAAAGCAGGAAGCATACAATACCTCTGGCTGCACATATAGTCAGACTGCTAAAAACCAAAGATAAAGAGAAAAAATGGAGGCCAGCTAGAAAACTGTGTCACAGGACCCATGGGGAAATGATTTCAGTATCTGCTAACTTTTCATCTGAAACACTGGAGGCCAGAGATGGCTGAATGGTCGCTCCTAAGGGCTGAGAGAATCAAATCATTTACCTAGCATTCTCTATCCAGTGAAAATATCTTTCAAAAGTGAAGGCAAAATAATGAAGTCTTCATTTTCTAGATTGAAAGAATGAGGCACAAAGAAGGTGGAGCAATTTTCCTAAGCCACACAGCCAGAATGGGGCTGAGCTGGGATTCAAAACTCAGGGTTGCTGGAACTTTTTCTTTCTTTTTTGTCCTCATCCAAGGACAGGCTTATTAATTTTAGAGAGAGGGGAAAGGGCAGAGAGAGTGAGAGAAACATCAATCAGTTGCCTTTCATACGAATCCCGACTGGGGGATAAACATACAACCTGGGCCTGTGCCCTGACCAGGAATTGAACCTGCAACCTTTCAGTTTACGGGACAACACTCCACCAACTGAGCCACACTGGCCAGGGTCAAGTTGCCTGACGTGAATGCTCTGGGGTTCTGTGATCTTTATTTCATCTTCAGATTTCCAGATGCTTGATATTACACCCATTTCCTAGATGGGCACACTGAGGCTGAAATGGGCAAAGCAGCTTGCCAGAGGCCCAGTGAGCCAGGAGGAGAAGCGAGATGTGTTATTTCATTTAATCCTCACCAGCACCCTTTGGTGCACCTTGAGGACATGTTTGGGGGTAAAGGGGATGCTACCAATAGTTACTCTGGGACAAGAGATATCTACCAGGTTGGATGGGCATCTCATTTTAAAGACTCAGAGGGAAGAAGCATCTTGTTCTAGGGTCCCCCTCAAGTTCACAGTGCAGCCGAGACACCACACATTCCTGATTGCCCACGATGATGATGGGAAGCACGCACTGGCATCCCGGCATCCCAGCGGGGAAACCTCTGGGACGCACCTGGTCGAATTTGCGCTGCTTCTTCTCCAGCGTGCTCACGAGCTGCCGCTGCTGCTCCAGGTCCATGGTGACGTCATCCAGCTCCTGCTGCAGCTGCCGGCGGCCGCGCTCCAGCCGCTCCACCACCTCGGTCTTTTCCACCAGGCGCTGCGTCAGGGCCTCGGCCTCGCGGACTGCCCGGCGCCGAGCCTCTTCCCCGGCCTCCAATGCCCCCGCCTCCTCGTCCTGGCGCCGCCGCCAATCTGAGAGCTGAGGGGGAGGATGCAGAGGGTGGGCTGCAGTCGTGGCTGTGACCAAGGTGTGAGCCGGTAGCGCCCCATTTCCCAGGTGAGGGGACTGAAGCCTGAGGAAGAAAATGACTCCCCGCCCTGGGCTCTTTTGCCTCGGAGTGGGGTTGAGGTTGTGAGTTCTATGAGCTCCAGCTTTTCCATGAGATTACAATTATTCCTGCTGCGACCCAGAAGGTGAATCAGACCCCAGCTCTTCCCTGGGGAACCCCCAGTCTGATGGAGAGGACTAAGTGTCACAGACAGGGTGATGGAGGCTAAGGCAGAAGTCTGGGAGCCATGGGAGTCCTCAGGAGGCTTTCAGAATCTGTTTAGAACTTTGAAGGGAGACTTCCCCGGGGGAGGTGGCGTTTGAGATGGAACTTAAGCTATGGGTAGGAGTTTTCCAATTGAAGAAGGGTATTTGCAGGCATGCATTCAGCATTCATTCACTCAACAGACATTTCTCAAGGCCTCCCATAAATCAGGCTCTCGGTTGGCCTGTGTTGGGGACCAGATCTAACTCAAAGTCCCACTTTAAAGGAGCTTTCCTTCCATTTGGTGGGGGGACTCGTGGGCAGAGAGTGTTCCAGACCCGGATGACTGGAATGGGGACAGGGGAGAAAGAAGGGTCCTGGGAGCTCAGAGGCAGGTGGCCAGGGACTTCCCCCAATCACGGAGTCCTGAAGCATGAAAAGGTTTTCGCAAGTGAAGTGGGAAGCAGACACGAGAGGTGAATACAGCCAGAGACGAAGGAAGGAGTAGAGAAGGCAGGGCCTCTGGCACCCAGCTGGGAGCCGTGAGCTTTGTCCTGGGGCAGCTGGGGAGCCCCTGGGAGGGCTGTGAGCCAGGGAAGGGCAGGGTCAGCTCTCAGGGTAGAAAGGCCATGTGGAGGATGAGCCAGGAGAGGAGAGACTAGAGGCAGGGAAGCTTGAAGGGAGGCTGAGATGAGGATCCAGGGGGCAGAGGAGGAGGCCTGAGCAGGGCTGGGGCTGCATGGACAGAAAGTAGGGGTTAAGACAGGATGCCAGGGCTCTGCACAGACAGGCCGTGGGGGCTGAGGGACAATCAGAGGGAGGCGGGCGCCCAGAAGGCTGGGCTCTGGCTGGTTGTGCAAAGGGCCCATCTCTGTGCAAGGGAACCAGGAAGAGCAGGTTGGGGGACTGAGGTCCCTTTGAGGTCCCCCCTCCAGCACTGCTCACCTGAACCTGGGCAGTCTGCAGCTCACGGCCTGCTCGCTCCCTGGCAGCCGCCTCCTCCTCCAGCTGTTCCCGCAGCCCCGCCGCCTCAGCCTCCAAGCTTCGCACGCGGGACCCCAAGGCCAGCTTCGCCCTGGTCTCCTCCTGCAGTAGCTCCTGTAGATGGAAGAAAGAATGGACATCAGGGGTGGGCAGAAGTGTGGGAGGAGCTGGGTGCCAGAAGGGAAGGGGCTGCGGTCACCTGGGTGTCATGCAGCTGGGCCTCTGTGCTGCTCAGCTCCTTGCTCAGCCTGATGGCTCTGGACTCTGCCTCACTCAGCGTCCCAGACATGTTCTCGAGTTCAGCCTGTGGGAGAGGGGTATCTTCCAGAGGTGGCTTCCACCCAGCCCACCCCATCTGCTCCTCCACCTCCAATCCCTACCACACGGCTGGTGGGATGTATGGTGCAGCTGCAGTGGAACATGGCCTGGCCATTCCTCAAATGGTGAAACAGTTTCCACATTGCCTAGCGATTCTGCTCGTAGGTGAGCACCCAAGAGAAGTGAAAATGTATGTCCATGCAAAAACACATACAGGGCCCTGGCTGGTGTAGCTCAGTGGATTGAGCACAGGCTATGAACCACAGGGTCACAGGTTCGATTCCCAGCTGGGGCACGTGCCTGTGTTGTGGGCCAGATCCCCACTAGGGGGTGTGTGAGAGGAAACCACACATTGCTGTTTCTCTCCTCTTTCTCCTTCCCTCCCCCTCTCTCTAAAAGTAAATAAAACCTTTAAAAACAAAAACACAGACAGGGACGTTCATAGCAGCATTATTCCCAATAGCAAAAGTTAGCAACAACTCAAATGTCCATCCACTGATGAACAGATAAACAGAAAGTGCACAGGAACCATTCCAGGCACTTTACAGCTTTTGGCTCACAGGATTCACATACAAGAAAACTGAAGCACAGAGAGGTTAAGAAATGTGCCTAAGAGCACACAGCCACATGCAGTGAATCTGAGATTTGAGCCCAGGCAGAATGGCTGCAGAGCTATGCTGTCCTAGATGGTAGTCACAAGCCAAATGTGGCCATGTAAACTAAAATAAAAGTAGAAATCCAGTTCTTGGGTTGTACTTGCCACATTCCAAGTGCTCACAAGCTGAGTGGAAAGCACAAATACAGGATATTTCCAACACTGAGGAAATTTGCACCATAGTGCTGTCCCTAAAACTTCCACTAGCAGCCATCAAACTCTGCTTTTAGTGCCACTTTTACTTTTGTGATGTGTAAAGTGCTTAGTGCAGTGACGACTGCACAGCATGGTTCCATTTAGGGCAAACCCTAGTGTCACCCCAGATCCATTTTTTATTGGTCCCACGGTGACTGGTTATTAACTTGGCCCATAGCTGCCAACTAGAAACTACATTTCCCAGACTCCCTTAGAGGGAGCTGTGGTCACGTGATTATGGTATGGCCAATGGCATGCAAGCAAAGTGATGTATGCAAATTTTGTCCCTTCCTAAGCTGCAGAGCAGATGTGCCAGGTGCCCACAACCTAGGTTCCGCTCTGAAGATGAGGTTTACGCCCTCAGGGACTGTGAAACAACACGAGGAAGGAACCTGGCTCTTGAGTCACCTCATGCAGCAAGCACAGTGTCCTGGCCCCAAAGGCTGACCTTGAGTATGTTTCCATAGAGGGAAAGACATGCGTGTTGTATTTAAGATGATGAATTCTGGGGTCTCTCCGTTATAGTGGCCTAACCTTTAATGAGTGCTACATACTTTTCATCTGTTTCCCCCTGGAGGAGTTGGGGAATTGAAGTCATTCTTCCCTTCATTCTGTTTGCTGTTTATATTCTCAATAATGAATAGGTAGTGGTCATTTAATTAAAAAAACAAAAACAAAAAAACAGCCCTGGCTGGTGTGACTCAGTGGATTGAGTGCTGGCCTGCAAACTTAAGGGCTGCTGGTTAGATTCCCAGTCAGGCCACATGCCCGGGTTGCAGGCCAGGTCCCCAGTATGGAGCACAGGAGAGACAACCACACATTGATGTTTCTTTCCCTCTCTTTCTCCATCCCTTTCCCCTCTCTAAAAATAAATAAATAAAATATTAAAAATATATTAGCACTGGCATCCAAGGAGAGTCAGGAAGACTCAGTGAAATGCACAGGATGTTTGGGATATGATAACCACTCAGCAAACATGAGCTAGCCACGTGTGATTAAGTTGGAAAACTTGGAAGGGACCAAACAGAAGCCCAGAGAGAGCAGCTGTCTCTCTCCAGGTCACACAGCAGAGACCATGCCTGCCCCGCTCACCTGGGCTCGCTGCAGCTTCTCCACAGCCTCCATGCGTGCCCGCTCCCCGTCGCTAGCCCGGCCCTGCACCTCCTGCAGCTGTGACTCCAAGCGGCGCCTCCGCTGCTCACCCTCCTGACGCGTGGTCTGCAGGGTACTCAGCTCCACCCGGAGCTCGGACACCTCGGTCTCCAGAGCCAACCGGGTCTTCTCCCATGCACCTTTGCCCTGACAGGGGAGAGAAACAAGCGACAATTTATGATTTGCCCCACCAGCCAGGCCAGGCACATTCCCGCCTCAGGGCCTCTGCACTGGCTATTTCCTCTGCCTGGAACTCACCTCCTCCCCAATGTGGGGATGGCTCAACCCTCAGCTCCCTCTATTTTTTCACTCAGATGTCACCTTCTCACACAACCCCTTCATGGCTTCTATTTAAAGTCACAATCCCCCAACTCAGCACTTGACCCCCTCTTCCTGTTCATCCTTTCCCCACAGCATTTATTACCCCAATGCCCATTATAAATGTGATTATTTTGCCTATACTCTGCCTCTCCTGCCAAAACGTGAGCTCCAGAGGGAGGGGAGTTGGCTATTTTGCTCACTGCTGGGTTCCTAGTGTGATCTCTGAAGCATAGTATGTACACAGTGAATGCTCAATGAAGATAAAACAAGGATAGGAATATGGGAGGAATGAACCCCAGACAGGTGGGCTGGCCTGGAACCTGCCAAGAACACCTCCTCCAACCCAGCATCCTGCCCTCCCTCCCTCCCTGTGTCCCCCAACACCCCTCCCCTCCACTCCTGCCTTAACCCACCCTCCGGGCCTGCTCCAGCTGTTCCGCCAGCTCTCCCAGTGCCTGGGTGTGGCGCTGCCTCAGCTCCTGCACCGCCAGCTCATGAATGCGCGTCTCCTCCTCCAGAGCCTTCTTCAACTCCGTCACCTCCTGCTCCCTCTTGGACCTTTGATTGCGGGGAGGGGGCAGAGAACAGAATTTCAGGAGAGAGGAAGGCAGGGGTTTGGGGGAGGCCCCCAACAGCTGGTTGTGCTTCTGTTTACTGTTTCTCTCCAAGGACGGGGACCTCACTCTCCATTCCATAAAGGATCTGGACATTGATGCTGTGGGAGGAACGTGGCCTCAGGGGTGAACTCCTACTCATCTGTCAAAACCCCATCCGAAAGGCCCCTTCTCAGGGAAGTCTTCCTGAACCCCTCCCATAGAGGTGGCTTAGAGGCCTTCTCTTACATGCTACACCATTAAAGCACACTTCTGGATCAGGGCTGTTCCTCACCCCAATCTGCCTCCCCCTCAGACTGGGAGTTCCTGGGGGCAATGCCTGGGTCTGACTCTTCTCTGCACCCAGGCTGGCCCACAACTGGCACTCCATAAACAATTGTTGGGCAATTAAACCTTTGTGTTGATGGAAGTCTCACCCAAGCCCCCCTTCCCTCTGCCGCCCCTGCGCATGCCCAGGCTGTGCCAGCCATCTGGTGGCCTGGCCTCACCGGAGCTCCTGCTGAGCGTTGGTGGAATCCAGCGTGTCCTCCAGCTCACCCCGCAGGGCCTCCAGCTCCTCGCCCAGGTCCCGCCTCTGCTTCTCCGCCTTGGCCCTGGCCGCGCGCTCAGTCTCCAGGTCCTCCTGGGCCTCGGCCAGGCCAGCTTGCGCCTCCCGCAGGGATTTGAGCAGCTGGGCCCGGGCCCCGCCCTCCTCCTCCACCCTAGGGATGGATGAGGGCCGCAGAGTTAGTTGCAGGGGCGGGGATGACTTCTAGGGGCAAAGAGGCCAGATGTGGATTTAGGGGGTGGTCTGTCCGGGGTTTCAGCCCAGCTCTGCCCCTGGGTACAGGCCTCCAGTACTCAGAGCCTCAGTTTTCTGAGCTGTAAAATGGGAATGACATGAGCAGTAATCCCAGGAACAGTTGCTAAGCTCCTGCCACATGCTGGCCTTTTACTCTCCGATCTCACTTACTGCTGATGACAAATGAGGAAACCAAGGTGCAGAGCAGGGCAAGTGCATGCCCAGGCACACAGTCAGTGAGCGGCCAAGCTGACCCCAGAGACCTGCCTCATAACCCCTATGGGACACAGCCTCTCGTACAGAGAAGTGGAATGGAGGGGCGGTGCTGACCAGGGGCTGTGCAGGCAGCGGTTTCGTCCCATGCTGGGCCACCTGTCTGGCAAATGACTAGCTCTCTGAACCAGGAGAGGCAGGAGCAGCCCATTTCACAGGGTTGCTGAGAGAATGGCAACAAAATTCATATGAATGCAAAAGGCTACATGCTGTATGGTCCCTCTTATCAAGAATAGGAAAGTCCTGCCCTGACTGGTGTGGCTCAGTTGGTTCAGTGTCATCCAGCAAAGCGAAAGGTCACTGGTTTGATTCCCAGTGAGAGCACACACCTGAGTTGTGGGTTCCTTCCCTGGTCGGAGTGCGTGGGAGAGGCAACCGATCAATGTTTCTCTCCCTCCCTTCCCCTCTCTAAAAATAAATAATATATATAAAAAAGAACAAGAACAAAGGAATAAAATAATGAAAAGTAGTAACAGACACACCTAGCATTTACTGAGGGCTCAGGGTGTGCCAAGAATTTTCTGAGCACCTTCTTCTTTAAAAAAAAAAAAAAATAGTTATTTACTTTTAAGTAGAGGGAAAGGGAGGGAGAAAGAGAGGGAGAGAAACATTGCCTCTCACACACCCCCAGCTGGGTACGGGGCCCAAAACCCAGGCATGTGCCCTGACTGGGAATCAAACCAGTGACATTCGTTTTGCAGGCCAGTGCTCAATCCACTGAGCTACACCAGCCAGGGCATTATAAGCACCTTCTTATTTAATTCCTACACGAACCCCCATTTTACAGGTGAGGAAACAGACTACAGAGTTGATGGCCCTTGGTGAAGTCACAAGGCCAGAAAGGGGAGGAACCAGGATTTGAACACAGAAGTCAGACTCGAGGGTGTGTGTTCTTAGCCACTCAGGAACACCCCCCCACACACACACACCGTGTACCAGTGATTCTAAGAAGCACATTTTCCCTAGGATCAAGGGTGTCTCAGTTTGCATGAAGCACAGTGGATCAAAAGCATTTGAAAAACCCAGCACCCTATCTGGGACATAGCAGGTGACGGTAGTCAGGAACGTCTGTCATTATGATTACGCTTGCTAAGATGCTCAGACCACTTTCCCAGTCATGCTGCCTCTGGGCTGCTTGGCAACGGGAGGCTGAGTAGGCTGCAGAAGAAATCACATGTTCTTGCCCCCATTCTACACCTGGAACCATGCAAATTACTAGACACCAGGGTCTTGTTCCACCTTTCCCTTAAGCAGGTGGGCTTGGAACTCTGGCTAGGGCCACTTCACACAAGTGACACTGAAAGGGGGTGGCATGTGCACAGCTGGTGAGCGGCTCCACACCCAAGAGGGTCTCACTGGGGTGCACCGCTGCCCCCCCCCCCCGATGCTGGCAGGCCAGGTGCAGTGCTTTGCACCTCACCAACCCCCCCATCCCTGACCCCGCACCTGGCCACGGCAGCCTGCAGTTCCTCCTCCTTGCGGCCCAGCTGGGCCCGCAGCTCTTCCACCCGCTGCTGCTGCTCCACCATCTGCTCCTGCAGCTCCGAGCTCTCCCCGTCCAGCCGCCGCTTCAGCTTCTCCAGCTCCTGGCGGCCCTTCTCCTCCTTCCGTAGGCGGTCTGGAGACAGGAGCGGGGGGCCATGCTCGAGGGCTCCACACCCTCATACCCTACGCCTGGCAGCTCCCGTGGAGATCCGTGGCCCCACACTCGCCAGGTATAAAGCTCAGCTCAGTGTCTCCCTCCTCTTTCCAGCTTCCCGGCCAGACCCTCGGACACTGTCCGCTCCTCCTTGCCCCTAGGACAGCTGCTCCTCCTGCTCGCTGCCTCTCCACCCTGCCCTCTCCTCCCTGTCCCCACAGCTGCCTCCTGAGCTTGATCCCTTCTGCTTCTGGTTCCGAGTCCACAGCAAGAGACAGGGAGACAAAACAAGTGTCTGATACAGTGAGTGGGACAGAGAGAGAGAGTGACTCGATGCAAGAGAATGGCTGAGAGACAGAAACAACGTAAGAGCCGAGAGGACCCCCACTCCATCTCAAGCTTTCTTTCCTGCCCCCATTTAGCAGATATGACCACTGAGGCCCCGCGTGGCACAGCAGGCTGGCCCGAGGGGTCCCCAGAGAGCAAGCACAGCCCCCCGCGGCTGCCCACTGTGGGCGGGTGCTCACCCTCCATATCTGCAATCGTGGCCTCGTATTTCAGTCGGAGCTTATTGAGGCTCTTGACCTTTTCCTCCTCCTCAGCAGCCTGGGATGAGAACTCGGCCAGACGCTCCTCCAGCAGCTTCCGCTCCTGAGGGCGGTGGGAGAGGGGGGCATCAGGGGCAGCCCCTACCCAAGCCCCATCTGGGGTGTCGTTCTCACTGGGGTGTCTGCTCGCCTCCTTCCTCCCCGGACCTTCCTGCCCCCAATCCCTCCCTCCCGTCCATTCCACGCTAGGGTCTATGTCCCCATCCCAGCCCACGGGGTCACACCTGCTAACTGCAGTGCAGACTCATTATTGGAAACACAGCTCCATTCACTGACCACCCCTCCCCTGAGGGACCCTGAGGGTGAGTCTAATGATTTGCTCTTCTAAACAACACCACGGCCAAGGCAGCATCACACATGAGGGCTGGGCCCTCGCTACTGCTCAGCGTGCGGACTAGCAGCGTCAGCCTTGCACGGGAGCTTGTTGGAGAGGCCGGATCTCGGCCCCACCCCGGGCCTGTCACATCAGAACAAGCGTTTTCACCAGCTCACTGTGTGTATGGTTCCCGAGCTCAGGAGAGTTTGATAGGCACCAGCCTGGAGCAATACTTTTCAAACCGCGAGCAGTTTTAGAAATCCATACAGTGGGTCAGCATGACCCCTTAAAAAGAAGGAAATGGATCAGAGTGCAATGGAATAGCCATGGCATGTTCCAGAATGTTCCAGAAAACTCCTGTGCATCCTGGAGCTCTCCACTCAGACGTGGATTCCCCCAGAAAGCCTGAGGTCACCCTGACCACCCCCGGAACAAAGCAGGCCACCCCTCTCCGCAGTTTTCTGCTCTTTTCTGCCAGGGATGACCCTAAGTCACAAAGCGTGATTATGTGTATTTCCTATGGGGACTTGCCGTAGCATCCCTTCCCCCTAGGAGGGCATGGACGGCTTTCTAGTTGATTCAATGCCAGGTCCCCTGTGCCCAGTGCAGCCCTGGCTGTGGCTGTTGAAAGACGGTGGCGGATCCTTTACCGTGCCCTTCTCCTGTGGTGGAGTCTGATTCCCCACAGAATCTGTGACCACTTCAAGCCCAGTGGTCTGCAAAGCACAGTGTGCAAGCCAAACCCAGCCTGCCACCTGTTTTTATAAGTAAAGTTTTATTGGGACACAGCCATGCCCCTTCAACCAGCAACCGTCTGTGGCTGCTCTTAGCTACAACAGCAGAACTCAGTGGTTGCAACCAAAATAGAGAGGCCTGCAGGTGTTTACTGCCTGGCCTTCCAGAGCAAATGTTTGCCAACACCTGATCGATGGAATTTAAGGGAAGCGATACTGGCTGCTTCTGCTTCCCTGGCCTGGAGCCCTGATCAGTGGCATCAGACATCCAGGCTCTCTTGTGGGGAGACAGGCCACATGGAGGAGCATGGAGACGCCAGACACCCAGCCCCGGCAGCCTGAGAGGTGACCAGCCTCCTGAGAAGGGCAGAAGGGGTCCTGCACAGCCGAGCTGCAGAGCGATGGGTTATAATGCAGTGGTGGTTGTTTGCAGCCACATGGCTGTGGGGTGTCTTGTGGTGCAGCAACAAGTAACGACACACATTAGGTGCTCAACCAATGCCTGCTTAAGTGGCAGTGTGACAGGGAGGCAAGGAGAGAGAAAGGGTTCAAGGGAAACACAGCCCAGGCTGACAGGGGCCAATGCAGAGAGAGACCCACGCATCCCCCGTCGCACCCACTCCCCCAGCCCACAGGGCTCACAGGCACCGACCTTGCCCAGCTTGGCGTTCTGGTCTTCCAAGAGCAGCAGATCTTCCTCGAATTTCTTCAGCTTTGCCTCCGTCGTCACCTTCTCCAGCTGCAGCTTCTGCCGGGCCCCCTCCTCCGCCTCAAGGTGGGACTCCAGCTCCTGGAGTGGGGAGGAGGGCGGGTGAGGACCCAGGACCTGGGGGCTGGGGTGTGATGGGAAGAATGGGGTGGAAGGGAAGGCCCATGGACCCCCGGGGCTTGGGTCTCCGACAGGTCCACACTGTGGGCGAGGCTGGGAAGGACAAAGCCCTCACTGGCATTTCTGTTTCACTCATCAGCTCAACAAGCATTTAGTGAGTGCCTAGTGTGTGCCAGGCGCTGTTCTACGTACCAAGGACAGATGAAAATCTTTGTCCTGCCCTGGCTGGTGTAGCTCAGGGAATTGAGCTCAGTGGATTGAGCTCAGTGGATTGAACCAGAGAACCAAAGGGTCACTGGTTCAGTTCCCAGTCAGGGCACATGCCTGCGTTGTGGGCCAGGTGCCCAGTAGGGGGCACTCGAGAGGCAACCGCACATTGATGTTTCCCTCTCTCTCCCTTCCCTTCTCTCTAAAAATAAATTAATAAAATCTTTTTAAAAAATCTTTGAGTTTGTGGAAACTACAGTCTTGTACATGCGGGAAGATTCTGACCACTCTAAACATAATAAATAAACATGACATGTAGACGGGCACTGTCCCCTAGGGTAGTGACCAGGAGCATGTGGAGACTCTGGTGTGAAACCAAAAATTATAACTCAATATTAGGAGCTGTGCTGACATTCATAAAATCGGGGGGAACTATGGTGTCCTAATCACAAGCCCTCCTACCCGCTCTGCTCCACAGACAAGGTTCCCGAGCCAGGTCACCCCCTGTACCACAGGGGCCAGGCACAGTGCCTGCTCATCCCTTCAGATGCCTGCAGGTGGGAACGAGTCAAACAAACCAGTCACGTGTTCCTGCAGGAACCGGGGGCCATCCCACCCTCTTGTCACTACAAAGCCTGTCTCCCAAAGCCACAGCTTGTTCACGTTATTCCTGAGTGCGCCCCCTGGCGGCTCCCTGAGGTGTGGTATCCGTTTCACTCAGGTTTCGCGTTTTCTTGACCAGTACACTGCTGCCTATCTCATCTGCCCTGGGTTGGGAGGGTGTGTTAGGCCATCTCCCCAACCGAAGGGCAGGATGCCAGCCTCACCCACCGGGTGAAGAGGATGCAATGAAAACATTCCTGAGTTCTTGAAATGTGGGCCGTGTGAATGAGCAATTAAGTTTTCCACTTTATTTTGTTTTAAATTTAAAATAATACACCTAGTTAGTCCTGGCTGGTGTGGCTCAGTGGACTGAGTGCTGGCCTGTGAACCAAAGAGTCACTGGTTCAATTCCCAGTCAGGGCACATGCCTGGGTTTCAGGCCAGGTCCTCAGTAGGAGGCACGCAAGAGGCAACTATACATTGATGTATCTTTCCCTCTTTCTTTCTCCCTTCCCTTCTCTAAAAACAGATAAATAAAATCTTAAAAATAACACAGCCAATTTATCTCTGGGAAATTTTTAAGCATGCTTGCAACAACTTGGGTGTGTAAATCAACTTTTTCAACTGAAGAAATTATGAACTATAAATGTAGAAGAAACATTGCCAGTAGGAACTCAGCCTCTAAATTGAGATGAGCCTTAAATGATGTAAAATATACACTGGATTTTGAAGGGCAACCCTGGAAGGGTAGCCTGCCAGTGAATGCAGTAGCACAGAAGCAAATGGTGCCATGAGATGGAGAGAGACAGAGTACTGAGGAAATCACTTCAGCACCTGGATCCAGTCATGCCTGAAGCTTACACATTCTGGAGTCTCCCATTATTTGAACCAAAAAAAGGATTCTTTCTGCCTAATCCATTTTGAACTGTTTTCTGCAAATTCATGGCCAAAAGAGACATTGTTTGCAGAAGCAAAGGTAGGTGGGGTAGACAGAAGGGAGGGGGTGGGTGGCCTGTGGGTTCATGGGGACCAGACCTGTATATGTTGCTGCAGCCTCTTCTTGTCATTTTGCAGCTGGCGGCTGCACTCCTCCTCCTCACCCACGCGGGCCTCCAGCTCTGACACCACCAGCTCCAGCTCCTGCTTGCGGGCTGCCAGCCGCCCCCGGGTCTCCTCGGCCTCAGCACACAGCTCTGTCTCTGCTCGAAGTTGCTCTGCCAGGCGAGCACGCTCGTCTTCCAGCTGAGGGTGGGGTGTGGGGGGGGGCAGCAGTTAGCAAGAAATGCTCCCAGTCAGTGGAGCATCAGGTCCCTTCTGTCCCTGATTTGCTTCGCTCTTTGAGGTACAGCCCTTGCGCCCATTCCTCCCCCAGGTCCCCACCTCAGGGTGACCCCACATTCCCCTAGTTACTGAGTCAGAGCCCTGGGTGCTGCCCCTCCCTCACTACTCCATCAGTCCCCAGCCTTGTCCCTCCTTCCCCGACTCCCTCTGCCTTGTCCCCTCCTCTCTGTCGCCATAGCTGGGGACACTTCCCAGCCTGCAGGCCCCCAGCCACTCCCTCTCCAGTTCACCCTGCTGACAGCCCCAAAGAGACCTTTCTACCAGCTTACATTTCTTTCAACACTCCTACACCCAGCAATTTAACTAAAGGACGCAATTCAAGAAAAGCAAACAGAAAAATTCTCAAGGGGTTTGCTTCAGCAGTATTTTCAGACACCAGAAACACTGGAAAGAGTGAAAAGTCACAGCCTATACACCCTAACCCTGCTACACAGCTGCTCCAGAGCTCTGCCCCCTCCCGGAGCCCTACCCCCCCAACCCCGCAGCGTGTGGGCTCAGCAGGAACCAGCCCCCCACCCAATACCTGGCTACACCCCAGGATCATGGCCCAATCACACCACACAGTTTCAACCCCTATTCGGGCCCCAATGCACCTTGGCTCTGACCCAGCCCACCCATTCTTCTCACAGCCCCGCCCCTTGTAACTTGGCTCCACCCTCAGCCCCGCCCCCTTACCTGGGTCAAGCGGCTTTTGAGCTCGCCCACCTCGCGGGCACTCTGTTGCTGGAGCTCCTGCACTTTCTGCAGCTCCTGCGCCCGCGCCTGCAGCACCTCATCCTGCCGTGTCACCTGCAGCAGTGGCTTCACCTAGGGGCAGGTCAAGGCGGTGAAGTGGTTGGGCGCCCGACTGGCCCAGGAGCTAAGAGCCCACACTCGGAATAGGGCCGGATTCCTGGGTCCCAAAGCCACATCCTCCACCAACTAGCTGAGTGACCTCGGACAAGCACAGTAGCATATCCGTGGGGGCAATAACAGCCCCTACTGCACAGGGTTTTCGGAATAAAGGAAGGAGTTAATACGTGTAAAGAGCCTAGAACAGTGTTTCTGTTTTTTGCTAAATGAATCTTTGCATGCAAGAGACTCTGGTATTCTGCAAAGTATTTCTCAGAGTTCTCAGTCCCAGGTCCGTGGGGAGAAATGCACTTTACACAGTGCAATTAGGTGAATCAATCACCGAAATGAGAGTTTTGCAAAACCACCCTCCCCTTTGCTAAGCGGGACCCACTCTGATAATTTCTGTTCTATTGCTTTTGAGTCGGTTCTCAGCTCTACATGATTCTTCTCTGCTGGAGCCTTTTTCTAGTTTGTTATCTCCTTTTCTGCCCCAATTCATGGCATTTATCATAGCTATAACTTATTTATTTGTGGGATTCATTCATGGATGCATGCACACCCTCCCCACCAGTCTCCAACCTAGGGCCGGCAAACTGTTTCTTAAAGGGCCAGCTAGGAAATATTTGAGGCTCTGCAGGCCACCCTGTCCCTGTTTTAATGACTCCATTCTGTTGCTGTAATGCAAGAGCAGCCCTAGAGAACACCAGTATTCTCTATTAATCAGTGGATGTTTACAAAAAGAGGCGCCTGGACCGTTGGTTTGCCGACCCCGTGCCTCAGACGGTGGTCTCCACAGGGCAGGGCTTTGTCTATTTTTATTCACCAATTTATCATGGTCCCCTAAAAAGTTACTGGGACCTACACCCTGGCTGGTGTGGCTCAATGGATTGAGTGCCAGACTGCGAACCACAAGGTCACAGGTTCAATTCCCGGTTGGGGCACGTGTCTGTGTTGTAGGCCAGGTGCCCAGTAGGGGGCGTGCAAGAGGCAACCACACATTGATGTTTCCCTCTCTTCTCCCTCCCTTCCTCTCTGTCTAAAAGTAAATAAACAAAATATTTTTTAAAAAGTTACTGACACATAGTAGGTGCTCATTTAACACTGGCCAAGGACACACAGGTGGACAGCTCAGACATGGTATCCAAATCACACGGAAGACCTGTGTTTTCTCCTCCAAATCTCCATCTTCCCTCCTCCTCTCCAGTTCTCCACTGGGGAACATGCAGCTCCCAAGCTCACAGGGCACCTGATGACCTGTCCCTCTGCTTTGGGCGGGCACGTGGGCAGTCAGCCTGCTTCACCTGATGTACAGTGAGAGGTCTGGATGGTCACATGACCACAGCCGGGCCATTGAGAATGAAACCTGGAATCTGAGCTCTGAGATAAGGGAAGCCCATGCTGGCCCAGCTGGGGGCCAATCTCAATCTGCTGGTGGCCCCATGTGGCTAAGTCTGCAGGTGACCACCGTGGAGGAACATCAAGCAGGAGACAGAGAATGCAGGATAACTAACCTCACTGCTTGAGCCCTTCGTGTGCAGTAAAGGGTTAACTCAGCAGGCCTGGCTTGTCCAAATCCTGCTCATTCCAAAGAAAGGACTGGCCCTTGCCCAGGGTGAGGTAGCCTCTAAGCCCTTGGAATATCTGCCTGACAAATGACCTGGGGGTTTGGGGGACACATGGTATCAACCTGACCTCTGGAGGGGCTGGAGACAGAGTAACAGAGGTCATTCACATACAGGTTAGCCATGCCTAGGTGATGACTCAATTGAAAACTCTGAGTGCTGAGGCTTAGGCAAACACCCCTCTGGGGTGGGCAGTATCCCAATGTGTTGTCACCCATCATTCCTGGGAGGCGAAGACCTGTCTGTGTGACATCAGTGGAAGAGACACCTGGACGCTCCCCCTGGTCTCTCCTGAGCTCTGCCCTTTGTGCCTTTTCTCTTTACTGATTTTATTATTATTATTATTTTAAAAATTGTTATTATTTTTAGAGAAAGGGGAAGAGAGGGAGAGAAACATCAATGTGTGGTTGCCTCTCCTGCGCCCCCTACTGGGGGCCTGGCCGGCAACCCAAGCATGTGTCCTGACCAGGAATTGAACCAGCAACCCCTCTGTTCTCAGGCTGGTGCTCAATCCACTGAGCCACACTGGGCAGGGCTCTCTTTACTGATTTTAGTCTGTAGCCTTTCACTGTAATAAACTATGACCAAGAATATAATAGTTCTTCTGATTTCTGGGAGGCCTTCCAGTGAATCATTGAATCTGAAGGGGTCTTCTGGAACCCCTAACTCAGCCAGCCCTGGATCCAGCTGCACCTGAAGCTGTCCTGCATCTTTTATCTATATTGGTTGGAGTCCAATTTTTTTGGTCATTTGCTACCTCAAGAATCCTGATGAACAAAAGTCAGGCTGATTGGTCCCCTTTGACAGATGCAGCAAACTGAGGCCCAAACAAAAGAAGTCACTTGCCCCAGCAGAACTGCCTCCCATTGCCTCCCCCCTCCTTGCTGCTCAGGCCACCCCCCCCCAGGTGCCCTCACCTTGATGAACAGCCGCCACCACTGCCAGTGTCTCAGCTTGAGGTAAGCTGCACAGTTCCGCTGCATCACCCTGAGAGCACTCTGCTGCTGCTGCCGCTTCTGGAAGGCCCTGGGCGGGAAGCCGGGTGGGTGGGAGAGTGGGTGCTCTGCCCCTCCAGGCCCTGCCCCCTTAGCAACAGAGAGCTCCCTTCAACTCATCAACCGTTATTAAATGCCTACAGTGTGCAAGCATCGTTCTATTACTGGTAAATCTTCTTGTGCACAGTTTATCAGTCCTCCTGCCCTTGACCGCCACTGCCCCCCATCCCTCCCCCTGTCCCCACGGCCCCAGCCCCAATTTAGGCTTCACTTCCACCCACCTGCACCCTTACCCAGCCTCCAGCCCATCCCCACATGCTTGCAGAGGGGTCTTTCTACACCGGCCTTTCCCCTGCTCACAGTCCCCCTGAGGCTCCCCAGGAGCTCAGATAAGGTCCCCGCCCCTCAGCCTGGTATCTGGGGGTCTTTTACTTGCTGATCCCTCCTCTGGGCCAGTTCCAAGAGGAAGGAGATGCTCCTGCAAACTTCCTGCATTCCTGAAGCCTGGAACACCTTCCCCACCACCCTCCTTGGTCCACCTGGTTGTCAGTGTAACCTGGGTGCCTGTGTGACTCAGGGCACCCTGGTCTGCTGGGCCTCCCGGTGCACTCGTCTGACGCCCATCAAAGCACATCTTGCCCCGGAGTCTGTCACTTTGTGTCTGTGTTGTCTCCCCCTCCAAACAGAAGTCCCTCAAGGGACTGGCCAGTAGGATGGCCACCCCCACCTGGGGCTTTCTCTGTGGTAGCACTGAAAACCATGCATCCCGGAAAACCTCCAGTCCCAGGAAAATAGGGATGGGTGGCCACCCTATGACAGCATCTAGCTCTTCTCTGTGTCTCTAGTGTCCCTCACAGGGACCTCAGGGATTGCAGAACCACGAAGCATGGGCACCCAGTGGCTCCCTCCCTTTGTCTCTCAGCCCTTCTACCATTTTGCAGGCCTTGAGATCTGGGCCATCTGGTCAGCCCCTCCCTGCCCCACCCTTAGTCACTGGAACCCCAGAAGACAGTGTGGAGCCCCACTTGCGAGCCAGGTATCCCCGGGCAGCTGCCTGGAAGGACACGATGATGTCTGTGACCTTCAGGTCCCGCTCCTCTTCCAGCTGGGCCAGGACTCCCGCCCGGAAGAAAATCTTACTCTGTCCCACGCGGTAGAGGTTGGGATCCAGTTCCAGGGCCTGGATCTGTGAGGGGAGGGGGGTGCTAAGGAGAAGGGGCGATGACAGCAGAGGTCCCCACCCCTCTCCTCCCTGCCTGGGGGGAGGTCCCCACCCCTCTCCTCCCTGCCTGTGCACATGCTCTCACACATGCCCCACCCCCACCCCTGCCCCCCACACTCACCATCTTCTCACAGGCCTGCTTCCCGTCCATGAAGCCCTTGGGGATGGCATTGGGTGTCAGGATCTCATACCTGTTGGGGACAGGCAGGGGTGGGGAGTGGAGAGTTACAGCAAACTGTCACTATAGCCGGGCCCTGGGCTCAAAATGACAGATAGCAATAACTGATGACAATAAGGAGAACAGAGAAATGGACATTCGATCTCAGCCACACACTGGGCCAAGGGCATTAATACCACCACCACCAACATGGACAATAAAAGACCCAGCTCCTTGGAAACGACTACGTGCTAACTGTGAGAGTTTATTACATCTCACTGAGACAGAAAAGAATGGCAGGGCTCAGAATGGGAATGTGAGAATAACAAAAGTAGCCACTGAGGCCTGACCAGGTAGCTCAGTTAGTTAGAATATCGTCCTGGTATGCCAAGGTTGTGGGTTCAATCCCTGGTCAGGGCACATACAAGAAGCAACCAATGAATGCATAAGTAAGCAGAACAACAAATCAATGTTGATCTATCTATCTATCTTTCTCCCTTCCACTCTCTCTCTAAAAATCAATTTTAAAAATGTTTAAATAGCAGCTAATGTTTTGAACCTCTTATGGGTCAGGCCCTGGGCTAAGTGCTTTACAGTAATTTCTTTCAAATTTCTGAGTGAAACTCATAATTCAAACAAACAAGCAAGCAAACAAAAAACCTTTGATAGCCCTTGTTGGTGTGGCTCAATAGATTGAACACTAGCCTGCAAACCAAAGGGTCACTGGTTCAATTCCTAGGCAGGGTGCATGCCTGGGTTGTGGGCCAGATCTCCAGTTGAGGGTATGTGAGAGGCAACCAATCTGTGTATTTCTTGTACATCAATGTTTCTCTCCCTCTCTTTCTCCCTCCCTTCCCCTCTCTAAAAATAAACAAAATATTTGAAAAGAAAAAAGACACACCGCATTTTGAAGACGTGATAGGAAAAAAAATCTGCACCATAACTCACCACTAATTTTTTATACGGATTACATGTTAAAATTATTCCATATCTTAGATGTAGTGGGTAAATAAATTATCTTGTCAATTTTAATTTTGCCCGTTTCTTTTAAAAATATGGCTATTACAATTTTTTAAATTGTATTATGGGACTAACGTTCTATTTCTAATGGACAGCGCTGACATATACAGCTTGTATAAAGTGTAATTTTTATTATAATACCTATCATATTATTTGCTTTTTTGTAAGTTGATATTTTTCTCTTTTTTATAAGAACTTCTTTTTTAAAATTATTTATTTATTTATTTTTAGTGAGGGGGAAGGGAGGGAGAGAAACATCAATGCGCGGTTGACTCTCACACGGCCCCCACTGGGGACTGGCCAGCAACCCAGGCATGTGCCCGGACTGGGAATCGAACTTCGACCCTTTGGTTCACAGCCTGCGCTCAATCCACTGAGCTACACCAGCCAGGGCTGATATTTTTCTGTTCTATCCTATTCCACTGCCTTTTTAAAGAAATGGCGATTGTAACACGTTGATTGCAATAGCACGCTCTGTGCCCTTTCTCTCTGGGAGCGCACGAGTGGGTGTTTGCTCACCCATATCACAGAGGGGAAGACTGAACCTCCCAAAACCTACGGAACTTGCCCGGGTGTCCCAGCACAGAAGCAGCAGTGGGAGGCTTTGGAAGCAGGTCGGATGCCTTCCAGACCCGAACCCCACCCCACCCCTCACCCCGCTCACCGCTGCCGGAACTCCTGGAAGAGGATGCGGTTGGGGAAGCCTTGGCGACAGATGCGGATGCCCTCCAGGACGCCGTTACAGCGCAGCTGATCCAGCACCAGCCGGGGCTCCAGCTTCCCGGCCTGTGTGGGGAGTGGGATGGGCACGCAGGGTCAGCGGCGCCCGCACGGGGGCGCCACTCATTGGACGGTGGCTGTCCGGAGAAACTACGTGGAACTGGCCGGTTGGGCAGGCCAACAATGATTGGCAATTTTGTATGGTTCAACCCATAATTTAGCACCTACCAAGCACCTGACCACCTACTACATGCCAGGCAGAGATCCCTGCCCTGGGGGAGTTCAGTCCAGAGGGAGAGACTGACAGTAAATGTAGTGAAGTGACTAAAAAATGAAAGAAATAAAAAACAATAAATGTGAAGTGGAAGGCGGGGGCTGGCTGAATTAACACATAGGATAGTCGGCCAAGGTATGGTGTGAACAAAGCCCATAAAGCATTATTTTTGGAAAGAATGATAAAATGGTAAAAATCTAAACAGTACAGGAATTTAAAAGGTACACTCCAAAAGAGATCTTTTGCCCTGGCTGGTGTGGCTCAGAGGTTTACGTGCCAGCCTATGAATGGAAAGGTCCTCAGTTGGATTCCCAGTCAGGGCACAGGCCTGGGTTGCAGGCCAGGCCCCCAGTAGGGGGTGCGCAAGAGACAACTACATATTGATGTTTCTCTCCCTCTTTCTTCTTTCCCCGTCACTAAAAATAAATAAATAAAATCTTTATTAAAAAAGAAAAAAGAGACCTTTTGCCTTACCTGTGCCCCCAGAGCAGTCAACACAATCCCCAGTTTCCTATGGAACCTTCTAGATTAGTTGTTCTCAACCCTGGCTAAATACTAGCACCCATGGGAAGCTTACAGCAAGACAACAAAAATAACAAACCCCCTCACAAAAGCCCACACCCAATGCTCTGCCTGAGCTCAGGACAGAATTTGAACCCCTGGGTGGTGGGAATTAAGGAATGAAAACCACAAGTCTGGATCTTTTACTACGGCCATTCGGGCATATTATTTTATATTCATGCACCCATCAAACATTTACTGAATATCCACCACATGCCATGCGCTGTTCTGGTTTTGGGGACTCAGCCGCAAAAACAGGTAAAAGTGCTTAACTTCAGGTTGTTTATGTTCTGGCAAAATGGAACTTCTGCTTGTCTATTACTATATATGCCCCCGGTACTTGGCAATAAGGCTCAAATCTTACGTGGTACTGACCACAGCTACACATCCAACCGGACCATCCATTGCAGGTGATTAGTTCAATATTTGTATTCTGCATTAGGCTATGAGAGTAGGGTTTGGCTGTCCCTCTCCCTAATGTATCCCTAGTACTTGGCACTTAGTAGGTGCTCAATAAAATTTAAGTCCCATGAACGAATGAATTTTCCTAACAGGGCACTTATTACAGGAGGGAAGCAAGTCCCTCAAGTCACACATGTGGCCAGAGCTTAGCCTGGGACCAGATGTGCTCCAGCCAAGTCCAGCAGCCAGGCCTTTACC
The DNA here is from genome assembly GCA_004027475.1 of Anoura caudifer. Lineage (NCBI taxonomy): Eukaryota > Metazoa > Chordata > Mammalia > Chiroptera > Phyllostomidae > Anoura > Anoura caudifer. Next base: position 64,811 of record PVKU01001839.1, on the reverse strand, counting down.
CACTGCCAGAGCTCCCCTCCCCCCACCCAGGTCACTCACCCTCTTCTCATGGTTGGGGACGATACAGCGGACGAAGCTGGGATTGGTGTTGCTGAGCGTGGCCATGAGGCGGCTCAGGGACTCCTTGTAGAGCTGGCCCACAGTCCGGAACATACCCCGGCGGGGACGGCCCCCCGGTGGGCCATCCCCGAGGCTGCTCACCTGCTCCAGCCCCACGATGCCCTCCACTGTGGGAAGAAGAAATCAGATGGAGGGTGAGAAGGGGATCAGGGGTCAGTGTTGGAGGGGCTGGGCTGGCCAAAGGTCAAGGGTCTTACTATCTTGGGGTCTGGCACTTTACCTACGAAACACCTCACACAGCCAGGTGAGGCAGGCGGTACCAGCCCCATCGGGCTGGTGGGCAAACCGAGTCTCAGAAAAGTGGAAGATGCACCCAAAGTCACAGAGCTTAGAAACTACAGATCCAGGATTGAAACCCAGGCAGCAATTGTCCTCTCAAATGCTGACCTCTGACCCGTCTTCTACTCAAGGACATGATCTTCGTTTTCCTTACCCACAGGTGAGGACAACGACAGCAAAAGCTAACTTATCACCCTTTCTCTGCTGGACACCATTCAAAGCACTTCACATACTCGGGCTTATTTCAAAGACTGTGAGAATTGCTCTCATTTTACAGGTGATGAAACCGAAGCACAAACACAGCACGGCTGCAGCATTTGAGGAGCACAAGATAGAGTCACATTAAAAATGTGATAGGCTTCCCTGGCTGGTGTGGCTCAGTGGATTGAGCGCCGGACTGTGAACCAAAGGGTCTCTGGTTCAATTCCCAGTCAGGGCACATGCCTGGCTTGCAGGCCAGGTCCCCAGTAGGGGGCATGTGAGAGGCAACCACACATTGATGTTTCTCTCATTCTCTTTCTTCTTGCCTTCTCCTCTCTAAAAATAAATAAATAAATAAATATTTTAACAAAATGTAATAGTCTCCACCCTGGCCGGGTGGCTCCATTGGTTGGATCAGCATCTGTGCACCAGAAGGTTGCGGGTTCGGTGCCTGGTTGGGGGTGTGTAAGGGAGGCAATCGATCAATGTTTCTCACATCGATGTTTCTCTTTCTATCTCGCTCCCTCCCCCCTCTCTAAAATCAATGAATATATTCTCAGACGAGGATTTTTAAAAATGCCATAGAGTCTGGCTTTCATGTGCAGTATGTGAAATAAAGCCATCTGCCTTCTCATTCAGCATTTTTCTAGAAAGGCCTGACTTCATGGTCACTGTTTCTCGATTGTCATTTGATGGTGTCACTTCAGCTACTGAGAAATACCCACTCAAATTCAATGATCACATCATGTCCAGTTTCGCAGGTTCCTGCAGCTGGGGCTACTCTGATGTCCTGCTGTCCCCAGCGATGAGGGCCACCAGGGGTCAGCTAGATATTCTGCCTTTAGGCAGGATCTGGTGTATGGTGGGGACTCAGACGTAGCATTTTCCTCCCTAGATTCAACTCTCCCTCCCACCGCTGTACTTATAGTTATTATCAAAATGATAATTACCATTTATTAAGCTCTTATAGCACAGGTAAGAGCCGAGGTTCTGGGACTCGATATCCTGGGTTCAAATCCCAACTCTGTCACTTACTGGCTGTGTGATCTTCGGCTGGTGACTTAACCTCTCTGTGCTTCGATTTCCTCATCTGTGTAAGGGCAGTAATAGTACTAACAACTGCCTCAGTGGGTCATTCAGAGAATGCTATGTGTTAATAATCATAGAAAGGCTTTGCACAATGCAAGGCACATAGTAAGTGCTCAATAAATGCCAGCTGGTAGTAGCACCATTGTACCTTTGCATGCAGTTTAGTTGGAAGAAGGCATTGAATCTGGAAACTGCCGAGGGAGTCGACAAGGAGGAAGAAGAAGCGTGAGAGACCTCCTTATGGAGAAAAGAGGGGACGGATGTTCAAAACCAGGTTCCCAGTCCAACGGGCCCACCCTCCTCATCTGGTGAATCTCACCCATCGACGCACAGCAACACCCACCCCCTGGTGGAGAAATGGCAGAGCCGCGCCTCCCTGAAGATCCTGGAGGCGATGGCGGGAAGGAGCCAAGGAAAGAGAATTGCTGGAAGCCCCCGTGTTCTGGGAGGTGAGGACAGATGTAGGGAGATGGCGAAAGAGGGGGGGATGCCAAGGGAGCAGTATGAGAAGAGGGAGAGGTGGCAGAAAGAAAAACAGAGGAAAGCATTATTAGTCCACAGCACAGGACAAAGCAGGAGGGAAAACCTGAATACTGGCCATAAACATTTAAAGCCAGGGAGACTGTCCTGTTCACCTTTGTGTCTACCCACCAAGGGCATCGATGTTGGGTGAGAGGCCAAATGTCCACTGTGAGACTTAGTACCAAGGGGAAGATCTCTCTCTCCCTGGAGGTTGAGTCTGTACATTTTATTAGGTATCTTTTCTGCCTGACTGCCAGGAAGCTCGAGCACTACCTTGAGGCCTCCACCCATTTTGTGGCATTTGTCTCTCTGAGGCTAACTCCTTTGCCTTTTCCCCTGGGCCACCAGGATGCTGCGCATCCAACTCTGGGCTCAGGGAAGCTGTAGTAGGGACTGATGCAAGGAGACAAGGAGAGCCCCGATTTCCTCCCTCCCTGTGACGTGCAGCTCCTTGAGTGCGGGCTGGCCTTGTGACTGTTTTGTTCCAGGGAATTGTGGGAGGAGTAACCCGGTACCACTGTTTCCACTTTCTTTCTTGGAACCCTTTGAGGGTCAGCCACATACAGGGTGGGACATGACAGGGATTGCTGGGGACATTATGTGTTCATGAATGAGGCACAGATTTTAAACAAGTAGGCTGGGCAGGGGGGTGGATTTTCAGTCTGAAGGAGATGATTCTCATAGCAGAATCTGGTTTGGTTGCTGAACTGTTTTTCAATCCCTCTTGTGTAAACTCTCTGAGACACAAATATCAAAATTTTCTTTCTCAACTCAGCTCACAAGATCTAGGTACCCCTGGCGCCTTTTTGCCCCATGAGCTTGTTTTGGAAACCACTCATCTTGCTTATTTTGTTCTCTTGTCTAGTTGCATTGGCTGGCATTTCTACAATTATGTTTTTCACTTCAATCAAAGATTAAGGCAAATGGACAGATTCTGGAAACCTGGAATCAGAAAAAATCAAGACGCTGGTGCTGCCAGTTGTATAAAATCATCTCTCAAACCTCCTCTAAGGATGGGACACAACAGACAAGGCTTAGAAAAGTACAGGGTTTCACCCCAAAGGCATTTGGCTTTTTCTGCCTGTGCCTCTTAGAGGTGTCATTCTGAAAAGGCTGATGGGCAAATTCACTGGGTCTTGTTGGAGCAAGAAAACTCCAAAATGATATCTCAGTCTGTTGCTTCTCTCTTCTTCCTGGGGTCCCTACAGGAAACTTTGTTGTGAGAGAGCAAAGAATGAAAAAGTTTAAAAGTTGGCCAACCTGTAAAATGCCACCCTTCCAAGCTCTCTTGTTACTAATTCTTTTCCAGTCGAATCTCTTTTCAGGGATTATTTGCCATCTACAAATAATGTCTCTTTCTTTACAATACTCACATACTTATTTCTTTTTCTGGCCTGATTGCATAGGCTAGTATTGCCAAAACAGTGTTTCACAACAGTGTTGACAGTGGGCACCCTTGTCTTGTTTAAAGAGCAGTGTTTTATCATTGACTATGATGCTGGCTTGAGACATCAATCAATCAACACTAATTGGGAACACAACTGTGAGACTGTTTGGCCTGCCTGCCTCAGTTCTGCATTTGAACAGACAACTCAGCCTCTGGAACAAAGTTGCTCATGCTGTGGGCTGGGAGAAGGGACATCCAGAGCTGCAGGGACAGGGCCCAGGGAGTAGGGGGCGGGGGAGCCAGTCCTCACCATCTTTCCAGATCTCCGCCGTTAACCGATCTGTGCTCTGGTGCAGCAGGGCTGCAACGTTGTCATTCAGAGGGTCCATGTTTTTCATCAGCCACTCATTGGCCTTGTAGTCAACCTGCGGGGAGTCAGGCATTAGAGGGTGGTGAACCTGCAGGTCCACTCACTGGCTCCTGGGATTTGTCAGCTTCAGGGTTCACCATGGGAGAGAGCGCGTTGGTGCCACCTTGTGTCCATATCTTGAACTGCACCTCCACCAGCAAGACTCCTCTCCCTTTACTTCCCTGCCCACCCCAGACCGGCTCCATCACCACTTTCTTCCTTATTCATTCTACTCCAGACACACTGGCTTCCAAACTCTTTCTCAAACGTGCAACCTCGTTTCCGTTTCAAGATTTTTACTCCAGTCGTCCCAGCCGCCCAGGATTCCCTCTTTGTGGATTTTCCCACGGATGACTGCTTGGGAGAATTTGGGGTTTTGCTTTGAAAGTTCCACAGAGTCACAGTCTGGACAACGACTGCACCACCAGACAGGGGCTCCCTTGGGCCAGGGCCCGGGTTTGACTCATCTCAGCACAGGGCTGGCACCAGGAGGCCTTAGAATATGTTTGGGAAACTCAGTTCCATACGCAGAACACCCACGGGACTCCTGCCTCCCAACCGCAGTGCATGCCGTTCCCTCCGCCTCAGGCCCCTCCCCCTTCTGCTCCCCCAGCCTTTCCAGCACCGTTACACATCATTTAGACCATGCAGCCCCCCAGCCAAATCGCGACTGCTGCCCCTTTTTGTAGATCAAGTTTTATTGGAATATGGCCTCTCTGTGTGTGTTCATTTCTATATTACCTGTGGCTTCCTTCACGCTACAGTGGCAGAACTGAGGGGTTGTGACAGTGTCTGCCCCCACAAAGCTGAAACTATTTACAAAACCTGTTTGCTGACCCTGGGGCTGGATTTTGGGTCACACAGCATGCTCCTCCGTGGAAACTTCCCTGGCGTTCCTCCTCCGGGCTTTGACTTTGACCCCGCCCTCAGCCACCCATATCAGAGCACTTGTCAGCCTTCCGCCCCAATTGTCTGTGTTTGCCTCCCTTCCACATAAGGAACTTTATCAGAACAGAAACCATGTCTGACTTGGGTCCCCAACTTTGCTCAGCACAGGGCTGAGCACATGAGACACATGTTTGCTGAATGAGTAGATAAAATGCACATGATTCCCCACTTGGCGAACTCCTATCCATCCCTCAAAACCTATTGTAAATATCCCGTCCTGGAGGAAGCCTTTGTTGATTTCATCAGAGGGTGCTCACTCCTCCTGGGGCTTTCCTAGCCCCTGCCTTGACTGGGCCCTGTCCCAGTGGACATTCAGTGGCCCCTGATCTCCCTCTGCACCCTCCCCCCAAATCTGCACGCTCACCCACAGGCCCCAAGTCTGGCCCCAACCCCCTACCTTGCCCGCATAGTGCAAGACGCTGAAGTCAGCTTGGTCCCGCAGGTGCCTCGGCCGCTGGAACTTGGGGTGGCCACCCTGCTCCTGGGCCACCTTCTCTACGAAGGACTTGTCTGTGGCCTTCGGGAACCAGCACTCCTCGTCCAGCAGGGCCAGGAGTCCAGGGGGGTTGGCCTGACCATGGACAGGAAGGGGAGAGTAGATCAGATCCCCAAATACTGGACACCTAGGTTGCAGCCAGCTTTTCGTTTTTGTAAGTGACACTTGGACGGAGAACCAAACATAAGAACAATAGTCACAGCCAGGGATCAGCCCTGTGACTGGATCCGGGCCCCATGGCGGGTCCCATCCAGGTCCTGCTCTTCTAGCGGTCACACAGAAACAATGTCATCTTCTTTTCACTGACCGGGAGGCCCGAGGCCCGAGGAGATGGGGGGAGGCATGTGTGGGCTCGCTCACCGGCCGCTCAATGAGGTCGATACAGGGCTGCAGGTCGAGGCCAAAGTCGAGGAAGGTCCAGGGGATGCCCTCGCGCTGGTACTCCTCCTGCTCCAGCACGAACATGGTGTGGTTGAAGAGCTGCTGCAGCTTCTCGTTGGTGTAGTTGATGCACAGCTGCTCGAAGGAGTTCAGCTGCAGGGATGAGGGGACGAGTGAGAGAGAGGGGACAGGAGCCCGAGGAGGGGACAGAGACCCAGAGGCAGGGGGACAGGGCAGCGTAATGGGGTCCTGAGGCCCTAGCTGGGCACGAAGCAACAGACCTGGAAGATCTCAAAGCCGGCGATGTCCAGGATGCCCAGGAAGGAGGCGCCCTGGCGGGGGCTGCGGTCCAGGGCCCGGTTGAGGCGCAGGACAAGCCAGCGGAAGAGGCGCTCATAGGTGGCCTTGGCCAGGGCTTCCAGTGCAAAGTCAGCCTGCGTGGGGCACGGGATGCAGAGTGAGGGCCCAGCCTGCACATCAGTGGTCCAGCCTGTCCTCCGGGCCCAGGGAGGAGACACTGGGCCCCCATCCCCCCAGCCCCACCCCCACCATGGTTCAAGAATGACAACATTAACAGCAGCCAACCATTACTCAGCCCTACTGTGCTCGGGGCACTGTGTGAAGCCCCCAAGGCTCATTAGTTCATTAAAACAACCCCTCTTCTCCCCGCCTCCTGGAACAATTAGCAAAACAGTGAAGAGGGTGGACTCCAGAGACTGACAACCTGGATCTGAATCCTGCATCTGCCACTTAGAGGTTGTGTTACCTCAGGCTGTGAATAAACCTCTCTGAGTCTCAATTTCGTCATAGGTGAAATAGGTCCTAATACAACCTGAGCTGAGAGTGGAACCACAGTCAGTGTGACCACCGGTCTCCGGTCCTGGTCTCCCCCATTGTGTCTCCTTCATCCCAGGGCCCCAGCCTGGGGTCCAGCAGAGGCCTCCGTCCAAGAGCTGGATCCTGAAAACTGCCAGCTGGCGTTGACTTCTTCCTGCCCCCACCACTGCCAGCTGGTCTGAGCCACACTGTTGTTTGCTTGGATTATGGCAGCAGCCTCCTCCCAACTCCCTACTTCCACCTGTGCCCCCCCACCCCCCGCCCCTGACTTTGTTCTCCACACAGAAGATAAGTGGGTCTTTAAAAAAACCAAAACAAACAACAACAAAACAACAACAACAACTAGCCCTAGCTGGAATAGCTCAGTGGATTGAGCGTGGGCTGTGAACCAAAGAGTTGCAGGTTTGATTCCCAGTCAGGGCACATGCCTGGGCTGCCGGCCAGGTCCCCAGTGGGGGCCACCCGAGAGGCAACCACACATGGATATTTCTCTCTCTCTTTCTCCCTCCCTTCCCATCTCTAAAAATAAATAAAATCTTAAAAAAAAAAAAACTGAATCAAATCGCTCCCTGGCTTAAACCCTCACTTGCCTCCTGCTGCAGCCTGAAGAAAACTCGCCTCCTTACTGTGGCTGCTAAGACCCTGCATGATCTGTCCCCTCTCAACCCCTATACCTGCAGCTTCAACCACCCTCTTCCCCATGCTGTAGCCTCACCTGCCTCCTTAATGTCCCCACCTCGCCAAGCTTCTTCCAACCCCAGGGCTTTGCATGGGCTGTCCCCTCTGCCTTGACCCATCTAGGTCTCAGCTGGAACTTTACCTCCTCCGAGAGGACCTTTTAACCACCCAGCCCTCTGCTTCACAGAAGGCATCCCTGTCTGCAAACTCCCTGCTTCTCTTCGTTTATTATGTTTTCTTACTACAGCCTGTGTTCCACGTTGCTGTCACGGCTTTCATTCCTGAGACCCAGACCAGAGCCACGAACTGAGCAAACAGCAGAAGTGTGAGTAAGCCAGGAAACACGGCCTCAGCCACTTAAAGACCCGGGACCTTGGCACCGGAGGTTGGGGTGGGGCGGGAGCCCTATACCCGCGTCCCCCTAGCACGCCCACCTGCTCCTTCGTCTGCGCTTTCTGCACGTAGTCTCGGCCAACTTTGATGCGGGGGGTGAGCAGGGCGCGGGAGAAATCCGTCACCCCCAGTCCCAGCAGGCGGCAGAGCTTCTGGGCAGCTGAGGACGACAGGCACCAAGATCAGTTCTGCGTTCAGCACCGCGAAGCGGCCCCGCCCCCGCCGCCGCCTTTCCCACTGGAGGTATCGCAGGTCCTAACGGTGTGCAGGTCCTCTTTTGGGGACCCAGCAATTCTCTTCTGGAACCCCCAAGTGGGAGAAAATAGTCCCGAGGTGAGCAAAGACTGGACTACGGGGCTGTTTACACGGTGGATGGGAAAAACCCGAGAAAGCAAGCAAGTGCGATAAAATGTTAATGTTAGAATCTAGAATCTATCTAGGTGGTGGGTATTTGGGAGTGTACTAGAAAATTCTTTCAACTTCTCTAAGTTTGAAGATTTCCCAATAAAATGTTGGGAGATAAGATATCAGAATAAGAGGTCACTGAGGTGGCCAAACCCAAAATGAACATTAAAAAATTCATTGCTTTTCTATATTGTGGAAAAGATGGAAAAGGTAAAAATAAACTAAAAAGACCATGACAAATGACAAAAAAAGAAAGAAAATAGTCAAGAGGGAAAATGAGAACAGGGAATGAAGCCCTTTGGCAAACACAGAAACAGCCCTGACCCAGTAGCTCAGTTGTTTGGAGCATCATTCCATACACCAAAAGGTCGTGGGTTCGATCCTTAGTCAGGGCACATGCCTAGATTGCAGGTTCAGGGCGCGTACAGGAGGCAACTGGTCAATGTTTCTCACATTTATGTTTCTCCCTCCCTCTCTCTCTCCCCTTCTTTCTAACATCAACAAATATATCCTCGGGTGAGGGCTTTAAAAAATACTTTGAAAACTGAAGAAACACAATATATTTCTAAACAAATTCTTTCAAGCTTTCTACATGTCTGAAAAATTTTTTACAAGAAAACATTGGGACAAAATTATGTTGGAAACTATTTAATAAAATAGAACAAAGGGTATAAAACACTATATGGACCCCGACTGTGGTTCAGTGGGTTGTGCATCGTCCCACAAAATGAAAGGTCACTGGTTTGATTCCCAATCAGGGCACATGCCTGGGTTACAGGCCAGGTCCCCAGTTGAGGGTGTTTGAGAGGCAACCACACATTGATGTTTCTCTTCCTCTCTTTCTGTCTCCCTTCCCCTCTCTCTAAAAATAAACAAATAAAATCTTTTTAAAAAACACTAAATTTTTTAGGAAAAAAATGCATAGGAAAATGCCTGGGTTCCAAAATATTTAACAGATGTTTTTCCAGGACATGGGGATGCGGCTGCATGGGCAGGCAAGTTTCTTCTTTCTCCTCTGAATGAAAATGAGAATCAAGAAACGTTTTCATCCTGGCTGGGCCGCTCAGTTGGTTGTTGTCCTGTAAACTGAAAGATCTCAAGTTCGATCCCCAGTCAGGGCACATGCCTGGGTTGCAGGTTCGTGCCTGGTTGGGGTGTGTATGAGAGGCAATTGATCAATGTTTCTCTCAATGTTTCTCTCTCACATTGATGCTTCTCTCCCTCTCTCTCTCCCTCCCTTGCCCTCCCTTTCTAAAAAAATTCAATAAGCATGTCCTCGGGTAAGGATTAAAACAAGAAAAAAATGTTTTTAAGTATCCATCTGATAGGGGTGTAGCCCACAACAGCTGTGAATGCGACCCAACACCAAATAGTAAATTTACTCAAAACATTATGAGTTTTTTTGTGATTATGTGTCGCAATGTATTTAATGTGCAGCCCAAGACCACTTTTATTCTTCTAGTGTGGCCCAGAGATGCCAAAAGGTTGGGCACCCCTGAATCACTTCCCTAATAGAAAAACAGTTACCCCTGGCTCCTGTAGCTCAGTGGTTTGAGCACCAGCCTGCAAACCAAAGGGTTGTTGGTTCAATTCCCAGTCAGGACATATGCCTGGATTGTGGGCCAGGTCCCCAGTAGGGGGCGCTCAAGAGGCAATGACACATTGATGTTTCTCTCCCTCTCTCCTTCCCCTCTCTCTAAAAACAAATAAATAAAACATTTTTTAAAAATACAAACAGTTACTACCAATACTCAGACCCAGCAAAAATTAAAAAGAAAAAATAAAAACACCTGGGAGGAAACACACCAAAATGCCAACAGAGATTATTTCTCATAGGTCCTGAGGATTTAATTTCTCCGTTTTGTGGTTTTTTGTTTGTTTGTTTTTGTTTGTTTGTTTTTTTGCAGGGGGTGCAATGGCAGTTTCTAATTCTCCTACAGTAAACTTGCATCATATGGGAAGTAGTTAAGAACCAAAAGAAGGAACTCGGAGTACTACACTGCTGGTAACAAGGTGGCTTTATAGGGGTGTAAGCCTTTGCCCCTTGCCAGCTGGGGAATTCCTCACACTGTTTCTCCTATTAATGTTTGCAAATGCAGAAAGAGTGAAATACACTGATTTCAAAGGAGGCCAATTATACCAACACCCAGTTCTCACAGGCCCCAGATGAAGAAACCCTGGTACGGTTCTAATTAAAAACCTTGAAAAGTGATCCCCAGTGCATGAAGGGAAAAAAGCATGTTTCTAAACAGTTGATAAGATCTGAACCCAATTCTGCAAATCAACTGAATGAGTGTGCAGCACGCACCCACCAGGATTGTGAACAGAGCCCCAATGCCCCAGGCGATGGCTGTAATCCGAACGCCGTGGGTGATGCCCCTTCCTTCATATTTTTGGTGCAGGACCACTTTTGAAAATGAGCCCCTAGGATTTTATAATCAGGACAGAAAGCTCTTTCCATCTTGAGGGGAAAGGGATATGAAGCGTGATTCCATTTCTGTGACAATTATTTCCACATGGATACCAACATAGAACAAAACCCAGAGAGAAATATCCTGAAATGTTAGCAGTAATTATCCCTCAGGAGTATGATTATGGGTAATTTTCCTGCTTTTACACTGCTCCATCTGTCAGATTTCCCCCCATCCAGCTTGTATTATTTTGTAATAATAAGGAAGCAGAGCTATCTCCATTTTGATTTTTTAAAAAAGAATATCGACTATAATTCTGCTTTTGAAAGGCAAATATATATGCAAGCACGGGGACCAGGAGGAGATGTGCCCAATGCCAATGGCAGGTCTCTCCAAGGGGCTGGGAGGCCCGGGACCCTGCTGTCCCCCATTTGGCACAATGGTGTTGTTTGGACTCTCACCAGGGATCACACTTTTACAACAGGAGAAGGGTGGGGAAATGCTACTCTGGTAAAGACTCAGCAAAGGGCAGGAAATCGGAGTGGCCGGGCTCGGGAGGGGATGCTGTGTGCGTGGGGCAGGAATGCAGAGTCGCATGGGTGGGCAGCAGGCCAGGGGGTGTCACCTGTGTTGTCAGGCATGGAGGCTTGATCGGTGTTGCGCTCTCTCTTCAAGAGGATGTTGCCAAACTGGAGAACTGCCGAGACCATCCGCAGCATGGCTAAGGGGCAGCAGAGAGAGAGAGAGAGAGAGAGAGAGAGAGAGAGAGAGAGAGATATCACTGTGTGTGGGCTTAACTAGACCCTTAGAAACCTAGTTCTAAGATCCTGTGTCAGCCCTAGCTGATGTGGCTCAATGGATTGAGTGCAGACCTGCGAAGTGAAGGGTTGCCAGTTCCATTCCTAGACAGGGCACATGCCTGGGCTGTGGGCCAGGTCCCCAGTAGGGGGCAAATGAGAGGCAACCATACATTTATGTTTCTCTCCCTCTCTTTTCCTCCCCTCTCTCTAAAAATAAATAATTTTTTTAATTAAAAAATAAATAATACAGGAATAAACTCCATGTTTTGCGTCTTCACAGCTGTGCACCTACACCTGCCCGTCCCTGTATATTGCGGCTCCATTCCCATTGAACTCACTGCGGGCAGCACTATACCGCCTGCCTGAAGGAAGCTCATCTAACACGCGCATTTTCTCCGTAATGCACATTCCAGCCTCCCTGTGCTCAGGGACGCCAGCCAGCGCTTCAGCGCTAGGCTTGGAAGGCGTTATATACTGTGAGCACACCAACAATAAAAAAAGCACAAAAATGTTAAACACTCAACAGACCACAGTAAGGACATTGGTTTACAGCACGAGAGCTGAAACAAAGCGGCAGGATATCCCCTGTGGGGCCTCCGTGAGCGCGCACCAGGCGACTCAAATCCTCCCCGCTCTGTGAATGACCGCAAATGCACCAGGAGTGTTGGGGTTACAAATAAATGTAGTGTACAGGGGAGTTCCCAAATGCAGAAATGAGGATGCACACATGGTCCCCAAAGTACGATGGTTCGAATTATGATTTTTCAAATCACGAGGGTGCAAAAGTGATACACCTTCAGTAGAGTCCGCACTGGGGTTTATCAGGTAAGAGCATCTGTCTCTGTTAGTGCTGCGGAGCGGCTAGTAAGCGCGTCAAAAGTGGGCAATGCTGCCCCCTAGGGTATATCTTAGGAAAGTGTAGGGTTTGGTTGACGTAAAGACCGGGGTCCACTGAGGCAAAGTGCGGGGTGTTTCTGGACGTCACAGGGAGTGGGCAGGCGAGGACGGGAAGCAGACATCCCTCTGGGTCGCAAAAAATTGCCCACATCCCGTGCGATTCCTAAACGTCCCACTGAACAGTCACATCGGTGAAATAATGGTTTCTCATGATTAAACACGAATCCTAACTGCTTTCTTTACATATAAACACCAAAGGGTGTGGTTTTAACACTGAATTTTCCAGGAGGGGAGCCATTGTGCAATCCGAGGAAAGGCTGTTGTTGGTTTTGCTCAGAATTTCCTTTAGATTCGGCCAGCATTTGAGAACCCTCTCGCTTCCAAAAGCAAAGCTGCGTGCGGTATTTGAGTCAAGCATGCAACATGCCTATACCAGTCCGGGCTTGTATCCGCTGCTTTCATGGGGATGCCACGGATCAAGGCACACACCAGGCGCCTCATCAACTGTCAGTTCTATGACAGTCTTCACGATTTACAGACTGAAATGGACATTGACTTTTTTTTTTTTTTTTTTAACATTCTGCATGCCAGGTCTTGTCCCAAACTCAAAAGAACTCATTTAACCTTCATAACAACTCGATGTGGCAAGTCCTACAATAGCAGTCGACACATAGGAAACTGAATAAAATCCCCATTTGACAGAAGGGGGAAACCGAGGCACATCGAGTAATGAACTTGACTAGGATCTTCTAGCTCATAAACGGCAGACCTGAGATTCGAACCAAAGTGGTCTGACTCTGGGATCTATATTCTTATCTATTCTGGTTCCTTTCTCCTCCCTCTTCTAGCGTAAAATTCTAATGTAAACACGTACATAGAACAAACGTACAGAGAACGGTACACATCAACACCCTGCTCAGTGAGTCTTTATGAAGAGAAGGCTCCTGGAAGCCAGCTCCTCGGTTGCCCCCTGCTGGCCACTCACTGAACACGGATGAATTTCACAATGACGCTTTCAGCCTTTGCGCATTTTTTGTGCCTGTGCTATCGTGCTACGTAGTTTACTGAGAAAAAGTGGGTGGTGCAGGGGTGAGTACGGTGTACCCTCCTGGGATACTCCTGCCAAAAATGCGTAACAGAATCTAATCGCGAGTAAACACACCCAAGTTTGAGATGAAACAACTGGTCTGTAATTGTCAAGTGTCAAGGTCATGAACGATAAAGACAGACTCCGGAACCCTGCCAGGAGGACAGAGAATGCAATGTAATGACTAGACGCCACCTGTGACCCCGGCTGGGGAAGGGTGTCTGCGTGTGTGTATAACTTTAAAAAAAACTTGTTTTCTTTGCTATAAAGCACATTATTGGGAAAACTGGCATAGGGTCTATGAAAAACTTTTTTGTATAAAAGACATCATTGGGATAACATGGATTTTGGATGAGATAATAGTACCAATCGTGGCAATGGGTACCTTCCTGATGAGAATACTGCACTGTGACTGTGTTCTTAGCAAACATACATAACAGATTCAGGGGGCGGTAACTGAATAATGCTAAGATGCCCACCTCTGAATTCCTGGGCCCTGTGAGGGTTACCTCGCAGAGCAAAATGGACTTTATAGGCATAATTAATGTAAGGATTGTGAAATAGGAGGCTATCCCAGATTATCCAGGTGGGCCCTGAAGGTAATCCTAGAGGTCGTTACAAAAGGGAGGAGCCGCCCTGACCAGTGTGGCTCAGTGGGTTGCACATCATCCAGCAAAGAAAAAGATTGCTGGTTTGATTCCAAGTCAGGACTTATGCATGGGCTGTGGGCTTGGTCCCCATTTGGGGGCATGTGAGAGTCAACCCATTGATGTTTCTCTCACACATCGATGTTTCTCTCCCTCTCTTCCTCCCTTTCCCACTCTTTAAAAATAAGTAAAAAAATTTTTTTTGAGGGCGAAGGCATGTGAGCACAGGTTAGAATGATTCTCTTTGAAGACAGAGGAAGGGTCTACAAGCCAAGGAATGAGCACAGCCCCCAGACGCTGGAAAAAGCAAGAAAATGGATTCTCCCTGGAGCCTGCAGGGAGAACCAGCCCTGCTGACACCCTGATTTTTGCCCAGTGAGACTGATTTTGGAATTTTGACTTCGGAACTGTAAGAGAAAAAATGTGTGTTGTTTTAAGCCACTGAGTTTATGGTCATTTGTGGCAGCTGCCTTAGGAAACAAGTACAAAGGGTAAAAGGGCACCTCATCTACACCCCTGTTTCCACATGCTCAGCAATTAGACAGATAAAACAGGGTAAAGCACATGTGGCAACTGGGGACTCTGGGAGAATAGCATGTGGCAACTCCTGGTACTCTTTTTTTTTTTTTTTTCTTTTTTTAGGATTTTATTTGTTTATTTTTAGACAGAAGGGAAGTGGGGAGAAAGACAGGGAGAGAGACATCAACATGTGGTTGCCTCTCGCACGCCACCTACTGGGGACCTGGCCCACAACCCAGGCATGTGCCCTGACTGGGAATCAAACCAGTGACCCTTTAGTTTGCAGGCCAGCACTCAATCCACTGAGCCACACCAGCCAGAGCTAAGAAAGTTTTGTTTGTTTGTTTGTTTGTTTGTTTAAATCCCTGAAAACAAAAGAAGGTGTCACTGGCCTGACAGCTTTGGCAGGCCTTGCTCTCAAGGACACACAAGAAACTGCCAAGAGATGTGGCCTACTGGGAGCTCGGGAAACTTGAATGATTATATATATTTTATTCTTTTGGAGTTTCATACCTTTTGAAATGTGAGGCCTAGTAAAAAAAAAAAATCACTGTCCAAAAAGGACACAGTTTCTGGAATTAGAGGTGAGACTAATCCACAACTTTGTGAGTCTACCACAAATTACACCATACACTTCACAAACAGCGAATTTTAAGTGTGTAAATTCTATCTAAATAAAAGCTTTCGTATAGTTTGCAGGGCAAGCTAGGTGTGTAACAGATATTAATGTTTCCTCTCCGCCTCCACTGCCATCATAACTCCTTGTGGAAAACGCTGGTTCCTGACTCATCTCCGAACTGTGTGCTCTGCATACAGGAAGCGCTGCATAGACGTTTTCGTGAATGAACTCTAGCTTGCCAGTTTGGGGGGAAGAATTCCTTCCATGATCCCTACTACCTCTCCATCTAGCCCCTTGTCTGGGTCTTCAGCCTCCTGTTTCCCACCTTCCCACGCCCTCCAGCGCCGGGTCCCTTTCCTGACTCCAACCAGCCACCCTGGCCTCTCAGCTCCTCCCACAGGCCTTTGCGCAGGCAGTCCCCTCCCCTGAACCGCCTCTCACATCCCGTCGGCACCCAGGTTACTTCTGCTGGACGATAAGAGCTCAGCCAAGGTCCGCATCCTACAGGGCCGCCCTGACCCTCCCCCCAGGCTGTCAGCACCCTGCGACACTTAGTCTCCCTTGCACAAGCTCAGCTTTAATCCACTGGTGTGGCGTGAATCTCCCTGGGTCTGAGCGCTCCGTGGGTCCCGGGCTCATTCTGTCCTGGTCACTGTTAGCTTTGCCCAGGCCCACAGATTTCCTCGTGTTGAGTGAATAGATGTCTATCAATGAATAACTGGTAGAATTAACTAGTGGGGGACACAGTACTAAATGGTGACAGTTTGCTGTGACCGTGGGCAAGCAGGGGGCCTCCTAGGCCTCGGTTTCCCTGGCTGCTCAGTGGGAGGGGCTGGGCTCAGCGATCATTGGTTCTGCCCATCTGGGGCTGGGTGGCTAGGGGCAGCAGAGAGCCCCGAAAATGCTGGGAGGTTCCTAGCGGGGTGCCTCCCAAAAGATACATATTACCCCTGAGAAACTGAAATATCCTTCAGTCCTTAATGTCAGCTCAGACCTGGCCCAGAATAGCTTTTTACAGTTGGCTTGGGAACCCGCGCTGGTGCCAAGCACCGAGATGAACCTGACGCCTGAGGAGCTGGCACTTAGCCCTCGCTGGTGACTTCACCCCAGCCGATTGCAAGCAAGCCTCGGCCTGCGGAGGCCCAGGGCTGGCGACGCGCTCGTGCCTTTGGTGAGTGGCCACCTGCCCTCCCGGAGGCCAGGCACCAGCTCAGCCTCTCCGGGTGGCCTTTATGGCGCCAGTGCAGGCGGACGGACGATGGCGGTCCTGCCTGGGCTGGCCCTCCATGCTCTCTGCCCTGCTGCCCTGGACTTCCCAGGGGCGACCCAGAGGTGCCCGCCTGCCTGCCTGCCTGGGAAGGATCCAGGGCTGGCCTTGGAGTCAACCTCCTGATCAGTCGAGGGGAGCCTCAGGCAGGCACCCCACCTCCCTGGGCCTCTGTCTCCTTTTGTCAAAAGAAGAGTCTATGAAAAGGTGACCCCTGGCTTCAGTCCTTGTGCGTGAAACACAAAATCAGCTATAACGACTCGGCCCACCTATCACACCAGCAAAAGCCGAAAAGCTCAGAGGTCGGGCTGACATGTAGATGGAGGAAACAGAGGCTCAGAGAACGGGAAACTAGCGCCACCTTCTGGACGGTAACGAGGTGCATTGTCTACAATGAAAATTCACGGGGGGTTGGGGGGCATACCTGGGGGAGTGGAGGGTGGGGTTAGAGGTGAAACCCAGTAAGCCACGAGTGGGTAAATGTTGGATCAGATGCCCAGGGAGTCATTAACCTCTCCTCTCTACTTTCAAATGCGTTTGAAATGTCCCATAATAAAGAGATAAAAATCAAAATTATTCGGCAATAAAAAAATCTCTGATCCATGCTACGTCATGGGTGAACGATGGAACATCAGGCTGAGTGAAAGAAGCCAGCCACAAAGGACCTCGTATCACATGATTTCATTCATAGGGAAGGCCCAGGTTGGGCAAACCCATGGAGACAGGGAGTCAATGAATGGCTGCCAGAGGCTGGCGGGTGACCGCAAAGGGTGAAAGTTCTCTCCTTGGGCCACTGATATTGTTCTAAAATTGATGGTGGTGACAGACACACAACCCTTTGAATGCATGAACAGCACCAACTTGTACACTTTAAACAGGTTAATGGTGCCCTGGCTGGTGTGGCTCAGTGGATTGTGTGCCAGCCTGCAAACCAGAGGGGCGCTGGTTCAATTCCCAGTCAGGGCACATGCCTGGGTTGCAGGCGGGCCCCTGGTGGGGGGCACGAGAGAGGCAACCACACATTGATGTTTCTCTCCCTCCTTTCCTCTCTCTCTAAAAATAAATGCATAACATATTTTTTAAAAATAAAAAAAAAATTTTTTAAAGAAAGTAAGACTGGAGCGGGCATTAGCAGACTTGGTTCTCCCAGAACAACCTTTGGCCATATTCACATGTCATACGTTGTGCCAGAGGGTTATTTGAGGCGACATGTGTCAGGAGGCCAGGTGGAATCTGAGGGGCCAGGCGGGGAGGCCCAGCCCCGCCCCCCATCAGAATGTGTTTGCCAGCCGCCCAGGGAGGAGAGCGGAGACAGAGATGGCAGGCGGGGTTGTTATGCAACCGTGGTTGGGAAATCCAGCAGGAAGGCCTGAGACCCTGTGTCAATACGTCCAAGGAGGCCGGTCTGTTGGCAGCAGGGCAGACGGCTGAGCGGGTACTCGGTTTGCAGCCCTTCCCCTTGGGCCCTGGTGCCACCAACAATAGCTCCTGGGGCATCTGGCCCTGCCAGAGGACAGCGAAGCTGGCCCTGGCCCAACTCAGCCCTGGAAACCAGGGTCTTTTTCCACGGGACCGGTGAAAGTAATCATAGTTCACCAAAAGGACAAAACTTTCGGCTGATGCAAGAAAACAGACTGAGGCCAACTTCTACGTGCCTGTTATAGGTTGAATCATGCCCCCGCCACCAAATAAAAAAAGATACGCTGACGTCCTAACCCCCAGGACCTCTGAGAATGTGACGTTATGGGTAGCGGGTCACCGCAGATGCAATCACTTCAGTTAAGATGAGGTTGCACCGGTTGCACCTAATCCAGTGTGAGGGGTATCCCTGTCACAGGTGCAAACTGCACACACAGGTGTGCACTCGGGGAGAGCGTGGCGTGAACACGAAGGGCAGAGAGAAGGTGGTGGGTCGGCACGCGGAGGAACCGGGAAGATTACCAGGAAACCACCAGAAGCCAGGGGAGAGGCAGGGCAATGAACCGGCCAACCCCTGGATCGCAGACTTCCGGCCTCCAGACCTGGGACACAGTCAGTTTCTGCTGTGTGAGGGGTTCGGTTTGGGGTGCTTTGCGATGGTGCCCCTAGTGAACGAATATGGTACTGCAACAGGGCTATAGTGAAAACGTGCTGTTTGGTGACAAGGTCAGAGGCAAACCAACATGACGAAGGCTGAGGATCTGAGCGTTTCACACCAGGGCCACCCAGCCAGACCGAGGCCTTCTTCCCTGCACCCTGGCCGCTGCAGCCCCCTCCCAACCTCCAGTCCACTCTTTCTGTCCCAGCATCCCCAGGACAAAGTCCCAGACCCTCAGGCTGGAATTTGAGGCCCCACATGCCTGTGCATCTCCACCCTTCACTCTCCTTGGGCACAAACTAGACAAACTTTCAATTCCTCAAACCTGCCATGCCTTTCCTGCCTCAGGGCCTTTGCACAGGCTGTTCCCCCTGCCTGCAATGCTCTTCCCTCGTACCACCCATGCTCACTCCTTGAGCTCCCCCAGGCCTTTACGCAAACATCACCATCTCAGAGGGCCCCTCCTGATTCCCTACTTCAAGCTGTACTCCCCCTCACCCCCGGCATTCCTCATTCTATTTTCCTCCCCAGCACTCATCACCTTCTCATAGACCACAGAATTCCTTATCTATCTGGGCTGTGGTTCTTGTTCAGTCAGTCTCCCCGGGAGAGGGATGTTTATCAGTGTCATTTCCTGCTGTGTCCCTGGTGTCCAAACACAGTTCTTGCTCAATCAACACTTGAGCAAATAAACCAAGGAATGAATGGCCAGGCCCCCCCCACCCCCGCCGCCTGCCCTGCAGAGCCCGCCCCCATCCTCTGCGGGACACAGGGCTCACTCACAGGTGATCTCCTCGTGGGTGAATCCCAGCACCCTCAGGGACTCCAGCGTCTCCTGGAAGAGCTCCCGCTCCTGACCCGGAGAGGACGCCGGCCCGTTGGTGAGGAAGCGGTAGTGGGAGCAAGGCTCCAGGAGGAGGTCGGCTGCAGGGGGAAGGAGCGGAGGCCAAGGTCAAGGGTGAACTGTGGAGTCAGGCTCACATCCCGGCTTCCTCCGAGGCCACCCCAGATGCATCACTTCCCCACTGGGAACCTCTGTCTCCTCTGTGAACTGAGTGAGGATCCCATCTTCACAGGTTCAGTGGAAGGGCTGGGTGTGGAATGGGTGCTTAGCACATATGAGGTCTTTAATCTTCCCTTCTTCCATGGAGATTCTCAAGTCTTGGAATTGCTTAGAGCAGGTAGGAGCCGCCAGTGGGCAGAAGCAATGGGCCCGAGGGTGTCTGAGTGAGCGGAAGCTGTGGGACAGCAGGGACGAGCAGCAGAGCGCAGTGGCCACAGAAGACACCGTGAGCAGGAGCCTGGGTGAGGACTGGCCAGGAGGAGGCCCAAGCTATGGGGTGGCAGGAGCCGGAAGGAGAGGGAGCACAGGGCAGCGGGGCCACTGTCTGTTGCCAGCAGGCGGAAGGAGCATGAGCAGGAGGTGGGAAGAACCTCAGGCAGCAGCCAGAGTGAGGGGAGCCGCAAAGCCACACAGTCCAGGACTGCAGGGACCCATGAGGCAGCAGGAGCCACGGCAAAGCTGGAGTTGCACATGCTGGAGTGAGCAGAAGAGACGTGAGTGCAAACAAGAGCCATGTGGCCACGTGGCCAGTGCAATCAAGACCCAGGAGACAGCAGGACTAGAGGGCAGCAAAATCCACCCAGCAGAGCGGGTGGCGGGGATGGGGTAGAGTCGGGGGTGTTGGCTGGACTCCCTTTTGGCAAAAGTCATGAGGCAGCAGGATCCAGGAGAGGACAGAATCCACTACCAGCAGGAGCCTGACACATACAAATGCCTCCCATTTCCTCTCCCAGGGGACCCAGAGAAGCCAGAGGCCGGTGTGCCACCCCCCACTCCCTGGGCAGTGACACTGACCTTTGAGCTGCTCTCCCGCGCCGCCCAGCAGCTGGTAGAAGATGTGGAAGCTGCATTCATCCTTGGCCTGGCGGATGGCCCTTGACTTCTCCAGCAGGTCTGGGTGGGGGCAAGTCAAGGTGCATAGAAATGGGGACGGATGGGTCCCCACCCGGCCTCCTCAATCCATTCTTCCCCCCTGCTATCCCCAGCCCCAGCTGGTGCCCTTGCCACTAACTGGGTGAGTGGCCTAGAGCATGTCACTTCAGCACTTGTGCCTCAGTTTCCCCATCTGTGCAAGGGGCTAGATCATCACACCCACCGGTGAGTCGCTGCAGAAATAAATGAGTTGCAGTAAGAATATCTCCTGCTGCCCTGGCTGGTGCAGTTCAGTGGATTGGGCGTGGACTTCGAACCAAAGGTTCACTGGTTCGATCCCCAGTCAGGGCACATGCCTGGGTTGTGGGCCAGGTCCACAGTGGGGGTCACATGAGAGACAACCACACATTGACCTTTCTCTCCCTCTCTTTCTCCCTCCCTTCTCTTCTCTCTAAAAATAAATGAATAAAATCTTAAAAATTAAAAAAAAAAAGAAAGAAAGAAAGAATATTTCCTGCCATCATTTCCCCTCCCGGCCTCAGGTTCCCTGTCTGGGTATTGAAGCTACTGGCTCCTCCCTCTTAGGAAAGTCCCCCAACTCATTCACACACTGAGACTGGTGACACACTTGAGAGTAAATAAAACACGCAATAATGTGTCTGCCCCTCCCTGCCATAGTTTTGCATGGCAGTCATAACACGGAGCCTGGCCCAAGATTCACTGCACACCAAGGTCTGTTGGCTTAAAGCCATGGGGTCACTAACCTGCTAGGGACATGGGGAGCAGGGGGAGAGAGCCCCACAAGGCAGGGCGGGGTGGGGGAAGCACACACAATGAGACAGTAGCATATTAACATCAATAAGGACATTGTTAATTCACTCCAATCATTAACTTTTAATAACCAGAGCTCTTTACTGAGTGCTTACTAAGTGGTGGGTGCTGTGGTAAGAATTTGACCCACACTGTCCTCTAAACCCTTCTAGGGCAGGTTCCGTGAGCCTTCCCCTTCCACAGAGGGGGAAACTGAGGCACAGAGCTGTCTCTTCATGTGCCCAGCCTCCCAACAGCCTCCAAGCAGCAGAGCTGGACCAGAGCCCAGGTCTGCACAATTTGGTCGGTCTGCACTCTGGGAGCACCCATGTGTCACTTTGTAAATTCCTGCAGAGCTTGCAGGCCGCCTGCGCAGAGCGGGGCAGACTCCGCAGGCCCAAGACTGCCCTTGGCTGGGGGCTGGGAGCCTGGGTTTTGGGAGCGGCTCCTGGAGCCTGAATGGTACAAGATGATCTGGTGAGGCACACCAGCTTTCCTTTGGGGAGTCTGGGATGTCGGTATGTTCCAGGCAGGGGGTGCAGACTGGCGACCAGCCCCCCGTAAAAACCCTGGGTGCCGAATTGTGGCGTGAGTATGACTACATGTTTCGGCCCATGGATCCTCCGAGTGAGTGAATTGACGAACCTGAGGGCGGTCTCTGACCCGCCACCCCTTAGCCAAGCTGTGGGGCCTTCCAATAAAAGCAGCAGAAGCCCCTGCCTTCCTTCCAGGTACTGATGTTCTCTATCCCTCCCAAGGTTCTATGATGCTTCCCCTTCTACAGAGGGGGAAACTGAGGTACAGTTTCTGAGCCACAGGAAATGGGGTCCCCTGTGGGACCAAAGCCTGTTTCCTGTAAGTAGTGAGATCCCAAGAGCCTCCCTCCTCAGCTGCCCCTGTTCCCCGCCCCCCGTTGGCTCGCTCAGGGCCCTGAAGGATACAGGTCTCGATGTTGGCGCCCACGATGTACCCAGCGACATCAAAGTTGATGCGGATGAATTTGCCCTGGGAGGTAAGAGGGTGGAGGGGGCTGAGGTGAAGGTCCTCTTCCTCCAGAGGGTTTGAAGAGCAACCCCCACCCACACTCACCCCTCCCAGAGCCAGGAGTCCTCTTGACTTTTTCCTGCCTATGGTCTGAGCCCTACCCTCATTGTGGGGGTCTCAACAGGGGGCTCCCTGGGGGATCCAAGGTCCAGGCACCTCTGACTTCTCTCCTCAAGACCCAGGCACCCAGCAGCCCTGGCCCCTCCTCCCTCAGTAGACCCCCATATCTTGCCTGCCCCTCCCACATGCCCAGCTGCTGTCTGGCTGCCAGGCTGCCAGGCATTGCCGTCCCTCAGCACTCACAAATCGGGAGGAGTTGTCATTCTTCACTGTCTTGGCATTGCCGAAGGCCTCCAGGATGGGGTTGGCCTGAAGAAGCTGCCGCTCCAGCTCGCCCTGCAGGGGACGGGGGGTGGGGGGGAGATGGCACCTCAGCGAGAACATGGGCAGGAGGTTGGGGTCTGGTTACAGCTGACAGAGTGTGTGTGTGAAGGACCTTTGTGGATCTGGGTGTGTGCCTTCACCCTGTATCGGGGTGGTGCCTGTCAGTCTATTGTCAAGGGAACAAGGAAACATCTCTAAGCTAAATTATTGAGCAGAAACAAAGTAAAACAAACATACAAAAAAAAAACAAAAAACCCAAATTGCAGAACAATACCTACAATGTGATCCCATCGAGAAAAAAAAAAAGTCAAAGAAAAAACACCACCAAACAAGACTCCCATTTCTACAGGTGTATATATACACATGTTTATAAACATTTAGAGAAAGGTCTACAAGGATACACACCAAACTGTCAACAGTGCAAGCCACTCCAAGGAAGGGGCACTGAGAGAAAGAAAGGAATTTCACTGTATCTGATTTTTGAGTTGTTGCTGTTACAGTGAATAAGTACTCATGAATCACTTGTGGAATTAGTTAAGGAAAAATCTACACCACCTATATAAAGTGTTTCAAACTGGCACATCATAGGCATTCAAGAAATGGTAATGTCCTTCCTATGGGTAGGGATCTTACTCTAAACTTCCCTGTAGCCATCTTGGTGTCAGAGCCAGACACATAGTAGGTGCTCAATAAATAGAGGTTTTCTTTGCTTCCTTCCTAGTCAGGCTCTCTAGTGCATGGACTGTTTCTTTAATTTTCCTGTGAGCCCTCAGAGACAGCCTGAGCTGAGGGCCAGAAATAAATGGCAGTGTGGGTCTCTGGGTTTTGTGAATTAATAGAGTCTGTGGGCCCCATTGACAAACATTTAGCAGATTAGCAATACATTGCACTTTCAGTCTCTAAGTTATTTCATGTTGGTATTTGTGGCCAATCTGCACACACATAGTAGAGCTAACATAAATAGCAGTAGTACAGCCTGGGGTCTATATACACACAGTAGGACCACTTGAAATGATAGCACAAACCCTGAGTGTATTTTGTGTAGTAGGGCTGCCATAAACAACAGTGAATGGCCCAGTGTATACACAGTAGGGTTGCATTAAATGACAGTGCAGAGCCTGATGTGCACCTAGTAGGACCACCATAAGAAGCAGTGTGGCTCCCTGGCAGGTGTGACCACCAGTGCCTTGGGCCCTATCTGTCAGGAAGGCCATGTGTTGGGGTGATCTGGGTGGCATTAGGACAGCATGACTCGAGGTGATTCCCTGCTACTCACATAAGACATGGCGCTGGTGGAGGCCTGAGGAAGTCACAGGACACGAGACATGGATCAGGACACGGACCGGGACACAGCACATGAAACATGGACAGACACGCAGGTGAACAGGCAGTCTCGGGTGGTGGCCAGGGCAGGGGGGAGATGAGGGGGAGAGACAAGGTATGTGGAGTGGGGTGGCCTGGGGGGACCTTGACACCTGGGTCTGAATTCACTCTAGCCCTCGCTGGGTGTGTGACCTCCGAAACCAACTCACCCCAGCTGTGTCTCTGGTTTCTCATCTTTAACACAGGAAAACAACACCCACCCCAACTGGGATGTTAAATTAATGTGAACAAAGGGACAAGCACTATATAAATGCCCATTTATAAAGCCCATGAGGGCACTGCAGGTACCTAAACTAGGCCTGACACATAGTAGGTGCTCAGGAATATAAGCACCTACTATGTGCCTGGTGCTGTTCCAAAGGCCAGTGACACCAAGAGCTGGTGCTTGTATTTCTTGACCACCTGCCACCACTCCCAGCACTATATCAGGCACATAGTAGGTGTACAGGCAGCATGGGAAGCCAGGAGAAGACCCACAACTGTGGTCCCCCATGAGGGATGTTACAGAGGAAGCAGAGACTGAGATCGAGAGGGCATTGTTGGTGGCAGGGTCTAGAGCATGTCCCAAGGCAGGTCACTTACCGGTACGCCTGGCTCTTTCCTGCCCTTTGGCGATGATGCCACGTGGGCAAGGTACTGGATGACCTTCTTGGTGTTTTCTGTCTTCCCGGCTCCGGACTCCCCACTATGCAGGGGAACAAGGGTAAGTAAGAGGGTCAGCAATGATTTCAAGTAAACCCTGCCCGTTCCAAGGAGAGCCACACACAGCTCAGACCCTGCCTCCACCAGGAAGCCCTTTGAGATTACTCACGTGCAGAGAATGGACTGATCCTCACGATCTGTAGGGGACAGAGAGAAACATGTCACTCGGGATGGTCTCTCCTGCAGAACCCTGGCCACTTATGCTGGCCACTCCCTTTTCAAAATCGTTCCCCGGGGGATAAGGGAAAGCTTGGGTTTTGATGTGTGATCCCTCTGGATTCCAGTACCCCACCTGGCTCAGCTTCTTGCATGCTGTGTGACCCTGGGAAAGCAACTGTCCCTCTCTGAGCCTCAGTTTCCTCACCTGAGGAAACAATAAACTCTAACTAAACAGATGAAATTCACTCAACAGACTTCAATTTGAGCCCATCCCTGTGCTGAGCATGAGAGGTGAAGACATGAGTGCAAGATCCTGGAGCTCAGAGAGGCAGCAGTAGAGGACTCGGGGTTCGAATGCTACCTCAGCTGTCCACCCACCAGTGGGACCATGAGTAATGACTGCACTGCCCTGTGCCTCAGTGTCCCCATCTGGAAGCCAGGAGATGAGCTCACTTGCTTCATGAGCTTGCTATGAGGTTAAATGTGTTAACCCATGAAAAGCCCTTGCTGTGGAATAGGCATTCACCCTTACTTTATTGTACCTTCACTCTTAAGATACAATAACAGGGGCCCTGGCTGGTGTGGGTCAGTGGATTGAGAGTGCCGGCCTGTGAACCAAAGGGCTGCTGGTTGGATTCCCAGTCAAGGCACATGCCTGAGTTGCAGGCTAGGTTCCCAGTATGGGGCGCACAAGAGGCAACCACACAGTGATGTTTCTCTCCCTCTCTTTCTCCCTCCTTTCCCCTCTCTCTAAAAATAAATAAATAAAATGTTTTTTAAAAAAGTATATAATAACAGCTGAAAGTTATACAAATAAATGTATAACAGATTATATAACCAGGTAAGTGTCACCCATGATTAAGTATAAATTTATAAAGTGAATATAAAAACATGACATCTAAATATGCCCTATTGCAGCGGTGGCAAACTCATTTTCACTGTGGGCCACATCAGCCTCATGGGTGCCTTCAAAGGGTGGAATGTAATTTTAGGACTGTGTAAATGTAACTACTTCTTAACTAGGGGCCCGGAGCTGTACACTTGGCCCTTTCAAGGCAACCGCCAGCCTGATGTGGCCCCCAGTGAAAATGAGTTTGCCACCCCTGCTCTATTGCAGGAAGCAAGTATGTTACAGACCGTCTGTTGGACCAGAGAGCCTGCATCAGGACCTGCAGAAGGCCC
Organism: Anoura caudifer; assembly: GCA_004027475.1. Taxonomy (NCBI): domain Eukaryota; kingdom Metazoa; phylum Chordata; class Mammalia; order Chiroptera; family Phyllostomidae; genus Anoura; species Anoura caudifer. The sequence continues at coordinate 38,742 of PVKU01001839.1, read as the reverse complement.
CAGGGGTGGGGGCAGGACTTGTGAAGACACTGACTGCTGAGCCTCCCCCAGACTTTCTGCCTCAGCAGGTCTGGGGCCCGAGTGTGAATTTCTGACAAGTTCCCAGATGCTGCTGATGCGGCCAGTGAAGGGACCAAACTCTGAGAACCACTGCGAAACATGATACGAAGATACTATCTTAACACACCTTCGAAACATAGCATGTATTAAATGCTATAAGTTTAATACATACAATGTAAATATACTACTGCATACTATTATATGGCATATGATAGAAAGGTATAAATTTTAAAATATTTGAGTTTTTAATCCTCACCTGAAGATGCGCTTATTGATTTTAGTGGGGGAGAGAGAGAACATCGATGTGAGAGGGAAACATAATGGGTTGCCTCCAGTACGCGCCCTGACCAGCGACCGCACCCAATACTTAGGTATGCATCCTGACCGGGGATCAAACCCTCAGCCTCTTAGTGCATGGGACAATGCTCAAACCAAATGAGCCACCCAGCCCAGGCTATTTCATATGTATTTTAATAGATACAAAATATTTATTACGATAGATGACATATAATAAATAAGTAACAAGCGTATCCTGCACGTTTGTTACATGTGAGTTGAGTAATTCCGTCGGACTGATTAGCCCTGCTGTGGCGTGAGTGGGGCCCCTTTAACAGACAGTGCATAGCCTGCCCAGCAGTGCACAGCAATCCTATCCACCCATCACGCAAGGGGCTGCTGTTCACCTCGAGACAGTGCAGAGTTTGTCAACAACGTAAGCGCTGAATGAATAAATGGACACTCTAAGAATCACTGTCTCAGGAGAAATTGGCAGGAGCCTGGCACCAGCTGGCTCCCAAATAGTACTTGTTGAGAGAAGGGGTGAACGTAGAGGCAGACAGAAAAGGGACCAGCCCTGGCTGGGGTGGCTCAAATGGATTGAGTGCTGGCCTGCAAACCAAAGGATCGCTGTGGCCGGTTCAATTCCCAGTCAGGGCACATGCCTGGGTTGTGGGCCAGGTCCCCAGTTGGGGGGCACATGAGAGGCAACCACACATCGATGTTTCCCTCACTCTCTCCCTCCCTTTCCCTCTGTCTAAAAATAAATAAATAAATAATCAAAAAAAGAAAGAAAGAAAAGGAGCCTAGCTGGGACCCAGAATCCCGCCCACTCAGCCCTGCATTGTGTTTCCTGCCCCATGAGAAGCGAGAAGCCTCACAGAGCCTGAAACCCTGGACCTGTCACCTGATCCTGATCCCCAGCCCCACCCCCACTGAAGGGCAGCCTCCAGCAGCCCCGGCCCCCACACTCACCCTGGAGCATGCTGCGGTAGGCCCCCTCTGTCACTGCGTACACATGGGGTGGCACTTCGTGGCGCTTCTTTCCCCGGTACATCTCCACAATCGACTCCGTGTAGATAGGGAGCTGCTTGTAGGGGTTGATGACCACACAGAAAAGGCCTGAGTATGTCTGCGGGGGACAAGAAGGAGGAGGGTCTCAGCCACCAGCCTGCAGCCCAGCAGTACCCTGCTGGGCAGGTAGTGCCCTGCATAAGGACGTCTGTCAAAGAGGTTGCCATTCACACCTGACAATGTCCATTCGAACATTTGTTACAGGCTAATAGTGGGAAAGAATCTTTCCAAATTGCACAAAGGTGCTGTATGGGTAAGGATTCACCCTGAGGGCCAGCCAGACTTGGGTCACAGCTTGTCACCCCATGAAAGGACCATGGGCAAGCCCATCTACTGCAGCATTCTTTTTCTTTTAAGGTTTTATTTATTCATTTTTAGAGAGAGAGGAAGGGAGGGAGAAAGAGAGGGAGAGAAACATCAGTGTGTGGTTGCTTCTTGTGCACCCCCTACTGGGGACCTCGCCAGTAACGCAGGCATGTGCCCTGACTGGGTATCAAACTGGCGACCCTTAGGTTCGCAGATTGGCACTCAATCCACTAAGCCACACCAGCCAGGGTGGCTGTAACAGTTCTTAAATGGCCCCACAGTCCTCAACCCAGGCCCAGAGGGTGTGTGGACAACTTCAGAAGTCTGTGAACTTGGATGCCAAAAAAAATTATGCCTTAATTGCCATGTGCCTAGAACCTGAAGTTTAGCATTTCCTCCAGTAAGAGTGGACCACGAGTTTGAGAACCAGTGCTCTAACAGACAGTCTACACTACACCTGTTTTATGCAACGACACTTTGAGATGTCATGTTTTTATACTCACATTATAAATAGTATTTCACCATAGGTACACTTAATGGTTATATAACCTAGTTCGTCTAAGCGGTCCCTGTGAGTCTGGTATTAATAGAAACCACAGAATATTGCAGTCGTGATCAGTTGCTGCTGATACTGTGAGCACCCTTCCCGGGATATTCCGTGTGTGTTCAAGTGCGTACATAAAAATATTCCTCTTCCACCCCATTCAATGCCAACAGTTCTCGCCTGGTTTCCTGTCACTTGATAATGTTTTGGAGATTGTTCCCTACCCACACACTGAGAGTGTTATAGGAATCCACAGTACAAACATGTCTTTGGGCCATTTCCAGTCCTTGCCCTCATAAAGAATGCTGCAGTACACCCTGGCTGGTGTGGCTCCATGGATGGAGTGCTGGCCTGCGAACGGGTCGGTCGCCAGTTCCATTCCCAGTCAGGGCACATGCCTGGGTTGCATGCAGGCCAGGTCCCCAGCGGGGGGCGTGTGAGAGGCAACCACACATTGATGTTTCTCTCCCTCTCTTTCTCCCTCCCTTCCCCTCTCTCTAAAAATAAATAAATAAAATCTTAAACAAACAAACAAACAAAAAACTGTTCCAGCCGACCCAGAGCAGGGGGTAAACAACAGGCACTTAGGATGGATAGAAGTAGTTAGACAACTAGAGAGCTAGCTGGTTACCTAGCTAAACCAACCCACAGAGCGAACTAGTTAAGCTAGCTGCAATTAGCTCAGCTAGCCAGAATTAGCAGCTTAGTGACTTCGCTAGTTAACTATTAAACCAGTTAGCTACTTAGCCAGCTACCCGGCTAATTAGATGGCCAGCCGGTTACTTAGTTGGTGAGTAGCAGGACCGCTTTCAACTCCCTGACATCTTGTGCTTCCCAAGCAAGGCAGGGTGGGGCCACCACAGGCTGCCCAGCTCCCAGGTGCCAACCTTTTTAACGGTGGGAGGGTGGGTGGCCAGCCGGGAGCAGAGCAACCGGTTTGCTGGGTGCTCGGGGAGCCCCGCCCCCCGCCTCAGAGGGCGGGGCGGCCGGGCCACATTCCCTGGGAGGGTATCTCATGGCTACTGGCGCCCAGGCCAGCCGCACTCCTGGCTGGGGGAGGAACCCACGCCCCCTGCCATCCTCCCACCTTAGCCCCATCCTGCCAGCCACACCTCCTGGACCTGGAGGACACTCGGACAGGAACCTGAGCTGGCTGCCAAGGCCAGGGGGGCAAAGGGTAGAGGCTGGTGCACCCAAAGAGGGTTGGAGCCACCCGAGTGTCCGGAGCACAGCTGGGGAGACCTGTTGGAAGGGTCCGCAGGGGCTGTCCCAGCACTGGGGACTCTGAAGGCAGACCCACCGGGTCCAGCTCAGCCCCGTGACTCTCCCCAGTCTCAGTTTCCTCCTTGAGATACCGGGAACGGACACTCCCCACTTCATTACACAGGCTGTGGGGATTAAGGGAGATAAAGAACAAAATGCAGCCGGCCCAAGGCGGGGCCCATAAAGGCGCTCTAAATATGGGTCCTGAGACTCCCAGGTACCCGTCCCACCTGGGAGCTAAGAGCTTGCTCAGACTTCAAAGCCACATCAGCCTGGGTTTCTAGCTGTGTGACTTTACGCAAGGGATGTGTCCTGTATGAGCCTCAGTCTCCAGCCCTGGAAAATGGGGCTTTTCACCCACCACCTAGAAGGACTCTAAAAGTGAAGGCCCATAGTGCATCTCCCAGTGCCCCCCAGAGCAGGGCACATCACAACCGGGCACCCTGCCCTGACTGGTGTGGCTCAGTGGGTTGAGCATCCTCCTGCAAAGCTAAAGGTTGCTGGTTCGATTCCCGATCAGGGCACATGCCTGGGTTGTGGGTTCCGTCCCTGATTGGGGCATATAAGTGTCAAATGATGGACATTTCTCTCTCATGTCGATGTTTCTCCTTCTCTCTTTCTCCTTCCTTCCCCCTCTCTCTGAAAATAAATAAAATCTTTAAAACAAATGGGTGTCCTCCCTTCCCCAAGCTTCCCAGTGAAGGACAGTGACTAAGAGTGATTCAAGGCCAAATAGCTTATTAGAGGCAAGAACCAGGTTCCTGGAGCCCCGGAAGCCCTACTTTCCACTGGGCAGCACTGCCTTCCCATCACTGGACCAGTCAACAAAGATGTCTTAAGCATGGGCCAAGCCTGACCGGCAGGACACAGCTTGAATGGCACTTGCAACATCTTCTAGCAGGGTGGCTCAGCAGCCACCTTAACCTGAGTTTCATTTTCTCATCAAGTGGGGACGGGAGCAGTGCTCCCACATACAGGTGCTAGGAGCCATCCACAAGTTCATGTTGAACGTACGGGACTCAGCACGGGCCCCCGAATGCCAAGGGAGCCTAATACATTGGCTGTTAACTGCTGCCAGGCCCATGCTTCCCTTCTGCAAGCTGTGGGAAAAGGAGGTGATAATCCCTAACTCACAGCCATATTACGGCCAAGATCACATCAGAAAGAAGTTTAGAACAGCACCCAGTAAGAAATCAGGCCCTCACTAAGTGCCAAGTGGCTTCCCATCTAGGATTCTGGAATCTTCTATCTCACTTCCATTTGTCAGGCCCAGGTTCTCTAGTTCCTGAGCCACAGCCTCAGCTTAGGCCTTGCCATCCCCCCCACCCCCCAGGACTTTCCCAATTATCTTCCTACTGCAGTAGACAGGGTGTGGGGTTTGGAGTCAGATGATCTGGGTTCAAATCCCAGCTTAGCCAGTTCCACCCTCTGAGGCCTTGTTCAAGTCCTGGCCCCTCTCTGAGGTTCAGTCTCCCTACCTGAAGAACAGGGATGATAGCAGACACCTTACAAGGGTTCGGAGTATTCGTTAAAAAGCAAAGGGTGGCTTGGTATTTTGGGGGTCCCTCTGATCTCCCTGCCTTTGATGAGACCCAGGGAAGGGGCTAGGGCAGAGGCCTCTTCCCCAGCACTTCCAAGGTGAGCAAGAAATCCGAAGGGGCTGGTGCAGCCTGGGGAAGGTGCCAACCCCACCCAGGGTGAGACGGCCCTCGATTCAAACCCCACATCTGCCACCACCGCCAAGGGGCCCTGAGCTGGCCGCTGACCCTCTCACTGCGCGCCTCCTCCTTCTCACACAGGGGACAGGACTTGCACAGATATTCTCATCTTATGCTTGGTGACCCTTCTCAGGGTGACCGTTGGGGCCAGTTTTCTTATTTTAATTTTTTTATATATCACATCATTTATTGAAATGTTTTATTCCTCTCATTGAGGTTTCGTAGTATTTTTTAAATATAAAACCAAGCACTGCCTTGGCTGGGGTGGCCCAGTGGATTGAATGTTGGCTTGTGAACCAAGGAGCGGCCAGTTCAATTCTCAGGCAGGGCACACGCCTGGGTTGCAGGCCAAGTTCCCAGCCAGGGGCTTGTGAGAGGCAACCATGCCTTGATGTTTCTCTCCCTCTCTTTCTCCCTCCCTTCCCCATCTCTAAAAATAAATAAATAAAATCTTAAAACAAAACAAAACAAGTGCTTTGCCTTTTAAGCTTTTAGTTAAGCATTTTTATGTTGTTGTTTTTTTTCCCCTGTGAGGCCAATTTAAACGAGCAAGGCAGTGAGACTGCAGGCCTCTGAGCTGGTGTTTGCAGCATAACTCTGGGGCCAGCTGCCCGCGTTCCAATCCTGGCAGGACTCCTTCAGGTCTCCGTGACCTGGGACCCAAGTCACTTAACATTCCTGAACATCAGACCACAACAAGAGTCCCTGGCCTGGAGGTGAGCTGATAACCCACACGCAGCCCTTAGAACATTGCTTGGACCATCGTGAGCGCTCAGTAAATATTTGCTAGCCAGCCACTATTATTACTTTTCATTATTATTGCCGACATTCCTTCTCAATCTCTCTAATCCTGTTTGCTCTTAATAATGCCTTGGCTCCCCATTAGAACCACCCTGGAAGCTTATTAAAAATACCAAATCCCTGCCCTGGCCGGATGGCTCAGTTGGTTGGAGCATCATCCCATACACCAAAAAGTTGCAGGTTCAATCCCCAAGCAGGGCTCGTACAAGTGGCACCTGACTGATGTTTCTCTCTCTGTAAAATCAATTTTAAAAAATTATCCTCCAGTGAGGATTAAAAAAAAAAAATACCACATACCCTGTCACACCCCCGAGAGTGTGATTTAAATGTGTCGCAATGGAACTCAGGTGTTGGTATTTAAAAAAAAAACAAAAGCCCAGATAATCCTAACATGAAGGCAGGGATAAGAAATGCTATCCTATTTCTTTCATTTGCAGTAAAGATTATATAACATGAGAGACATTACATGCTTAACAGAGATGAGGCCGCCACACTCAGACCCCCCATTGTCCATCCTGTCTTAATCCTCAGAAGCACCACGTCAAAATGGCAAAGCCTGGGTCTGCCATATCCAACCAGGTGACCTTGTAGAGGAACTTGACCTTTCTGCGCCTCAGTTTCTTTATCTATAAAATGCTTTATACTGGTGAAAGTGTACTGAGACAATGTATAATCTTTATGTAAACTATGTGTTCTTGGTAGTTTTCTTTATCTCTTCGAAGTAATGGATTATTTAATTATAATCTGCTACAATCATTTTTTCAGGTTATATTTTAGAGTGCCTAGTATATGCTTAATAAATGTTAGTTCGTATTGTCATTCAGTCTCTCTGGGCCTCAGTTTCCTTTCAGATAAAATGGGGATAATGATAGACTCTACGCGTGTAAGGTAAGAGGAAATGAATTAACACACGGAAGCATTTAGCACAGAGCCTGGCACGTGGTTTCCCACACTCAGTGGTTCTCGCTAATTATTATTACAGTCCCATAACCCTTCTCAAAAAATGCTGGATGCATTATAGTTGAGAATTCAGAATTTTTTATACTTTAGGAAAATTATGAGATACATATACCATATAATATTAGGGGGCATCCCCAGCAGGGTCCGAGGCAGTCGTGGAAATCCAATAACTTATAATTTGGCACCTAAGTGTGTGAAGAGTCACAATAGGTGGGACAGAGATAATACACAGCCTCACGTTCGTTCACAATGTCAGGGCACTGACCCCTAGCCCCCCACCCCCAAACACCGTGCTCCCGGGCGGAAGGCCACTCACGTAGATGAGGCCGGAGTAGTACCGCTCGCGGAGGTTGTGCAGCACCGAGGCCTCGTTGAGGCACGTCAGCTCCGCCATGTCCTCAGCCTTGCTGAACTTGGGTGGGTTCATGCGCTGGATCTGGTCCCGGGGCAACCGCAGCCTTCGCCCACTCTCGGCCAGCTCCACCTCCGCCTCTTCCTCGCCCTCATCCAGCAGCGCCGCCGACTCGAACCCATGCAGCTCCGAAGGCACCCACACCAGGCGCCGTGCGGTCCACTCCACCTGCGGGGAGGTGCCCGAGCCTCCAGGCCCAGCACCCACGCCTGGCCCCAGGGGTGCGAATAGGAACGGCTGGGCTGCCTCGGGCACCGGGCCCGGCCTGGGGGGCACCTTCCTCCTGGGCATGGTCATGGTCACGGCTGCCATGGTCTGTAGGGGAAGAGAAGGCAATGGAGGTCAAATGCAGCTCCACCCCACCCCAAACCCCCCAAGCCAGTCCCTACTGCCTTTCTTCACCAGACCTCTTTTTTCGTGTCATTCATTCACCTCTCTATCCATTCATTCTTTCAATTACGTAATAAGCCAGTGAGCCAGGCAACTCTGCGTTCAAGGTACTGATCATACAGCAGTGAAGAAGCCAGAAAAAGACCCCTGCTTCATGAGGTGTTTCCATTCCAGCCCTGCACTGTCCGACTGGAAGCCTCGGCACCATGTGGCTGCTGGGCACTTGAAATGTGGCAAGTGGGCCCTGACCAGTGTGGCTCAGTTGGTTAGATCTTCCTCCCGCAAACTGAAAGGTCGTGTGTTTGATTCCCAGTCAGGGCCCAGGCTGTAGGTTCAGTCCCGCAACCTGGGCCCTGACTGGGAATGTTTCTTTCCCTCTCTCCTTCCCTTCCTCCCTTTCTATAATCAAGTAGAAAGAAAGAGAGAGACAGAGGAAGGAAGGAAGGAAGGAAGGAAGGAAGGAAGGAAGGAAGGAAGGAAGGAAGGCCGAGGAACAAATTTTAATTATATTCAACTTTAATTAAATTTAAATATAAATAGCCCCATGTGGCTATTGGGCACTTGAGATGGAGACCATAAATGGAGATGCGGTTCTAAGTTTAAGATACACACTAGATTTCTATTTGATGACATATTGCAATAATATTTCGGACATATCAAGTTAATAAAATATAGCATTGACATTTTTACTTCAAAAATTTTAATGTGGCTACTAGAAAAATTTAAATTACACATTTAGCTTGCATTATGTTTCCTCTGAATAGTGCTGCTGTAGTGCCAGGAGACAGATAAAAAGATAAATAATTATATAGCATGTCAAATGATGAGAAATGTCAAGGAGAAAAATAAGGCAGGGAACGGTGGGTGTTAGGGTTGAGGGGTGTTGCCGTTTTAATTGGAGTGGCCAGGGAAGGCTTCTCTGATGTGGCATTTGAAAAAAGACCCAAGGGAAAGGAAGGGAGCAAACCATGGGAATGTGGGAGGAATCGTATTCCAGGGCTGGGAGAACAGCCAGGGCAAAGGCCCTGAGGCAGGAGTGTCCCTGGATGTCTGTGGCATAGCGAGAGGCCAGGGAGGCTGGAGTCTAGGGCTGGAAGGAGAGAAGGTGATAGGTGAGGGGAGACTGAGGACAAAGAGGGCCAGATTAGGTCATGATGAGGAACTTGACCTCTTAGATGGGAGCCCTTAAGGGTGTCAACCTGGTGTCTGTCACTCAGGTACCCAGACTACATCTGGTCTACCCCATACCTGCAGAGCAGACTCAAACCTCCTTCCTCAGTTAACAGGGCCCTCCTTCCCTGTGACCTGGCTTCCTTGTCTGTATAATGCGGAGACTGGCCCCATTCATTCACTCCTCCATTCAGTCACCCTTCCCCCAGGCGGTGGAGCCTGGGGACCCTGAGATGAGCAGACAGGGCCCCACCTGGTGGAGCTCCTGGTCTGGAGTGATCCACTTCTGCTCTCAGACCAACCCAATGTGAGCTGTGAGCTGTAACAGAGGCACTGGGTGAGCCAAAACATACCAGGCCCCTCCCTGCCCTCAAAGGGGCCACAGACCAGTACCGAACAGAACACAGCAGTTTCTGAACAGCCTAAGCACCACCAGGAAAAATATGCTCCCTGCCCCTCCTTACGCCCTGCTCCTGAAGGAGTCTCTACTCTTTTTCCACTGCCTCAGACATCCGCAGGAACACCCTAACATTCCTGTCTCCCCCACCTTAGTGCTTCTGAGTCTGGCCTCCAGGGCCCTCACCCCAGCTCCAACACGCCCCTGGAGAAGTCCCTTCAAACAACCAACTCCTCTCCAGGCATTCCCAGGTCTAGTCCCATCAGGCTCTCGTCTTTCCCGCCAGGAACCTGGCTCCAGGCCACACGTTCCACTGCCTCCTGGACCCTCTCCTCAAACGCCCAGTGCCAGTAGTCCCCGCCCACGGTGACGCTTGCTCCTGATGCTCTGGACCTCAAACCCTTGGTCCCTGCCCTCAGACGGCAGCGTTCTACCATCAGCGGATGGCATTTTGCTGCCTCCGGGGGCCCCAAATTGCCCAGGCTCGCCCCAGGCCTCCTGTGTGATCCTGGTCCACCCTGAGTCTGGCCCCGTACCTAGGACTTTACCCCCATGCACTCTACCCCACCCCACCCACTTTCTCTCCAGCCAGGCCTTTGACCGGGAAGGATTTGGGAGTTTTTGCAACCACCCAGTCCTATGTTTTCCCCTTCCTAGAGCCGGGAGCCCAGACCCCACGCTCTCCTCCTCCAGACTCAGGAGCCCAGGACCCCAGCACCCAAATCTTCCAGGACCAAGGAGTCTGAACCCTCTGCCAACGCCTCCCTCAGCCCCATGACTTCAGGCCCCCTCACCTCACGGCAGCCAGGCTAGAGGTGAAGATGCCTAGGGACTGATTCTGAGGACTGACAAAGGCAGGCAGCCCCACCCTCTTCGGCCAGCAGGAACGCCTCTGCCCGGGCTCATTACTGTCACCCGGGCAGGTGAAAGCACCTGCCCTGGGAGGGGCAGAGACTGGAAAGGAAAAGGAGCCAGGGATCCGCCCCTGGGGCAAGGGTTGGGGCCCTTGGCACCCAGCCCTCTGACCTCAGCAGAGTCAGAGTACTCAGGAGTCCCCTCCGCCCCCAGACTTAGAAATCTGGGCTCCCAGCCCCCTCCTCCCTCAGGCCCAGAAGTCCAAAACCCCAGGCCGCTCTTCCTCAGACCCAGGAAGCAGGCCCCCAGTCTCCTCCGGGATTCTGGACCCCCAGCCCCAGGATTCCAGACCCCCAGTCCCTGGTCCAACAGACCCAGGAGTCGCTGACCCCAGAACCAGAGTCCTGGCCCGAGTGCCTTTCTCCCTCAAGACCTAGGAGTTCCGGCTCCCATCGCCGTCCCTACTCAGACTGGGATTCCTGGCCCCCAACCCCCTTTCTCGTATCCGGGAACCCAAGCGCCCAACCCACATTTCCGCGAGACACAAGCGCCTGGGTTGCCTCCCCCTTATCCCGAAGATCCTCCGCACTACCTGGGGGCGCCGGTCGGTGCAGGAAGCGGGAAGGTGGGGAGGGGCACAGGATTCCCCGGTCCCCTTCAGAGCTCTCAGGTGCGGCTACCTCCGCAGTCCAGCGCGAGGCGGGGCCAGGTCGCGTCACCAGGAGGGAGCCTGGCTCTGATGTCACCCAGCACCTGCCTGGCTTGGGAAGGGGGCGGGTCCTGGACCTGCAAACTCAAGACGGGAGGATGCGGGGCGGTGGGGATGAGCCGGTAGCCAGGTGGGCGGCAGAGGCAGTGGCGGCGCCAGGAGCCCTTCCTTCTGGCGGGTAAAGGTCAGGCGCCCGCTGCGGAGAGGGCTAAGGTCTCCAGGGTTTGAATCCCGCTCAAGCTGACTGGGCCTCAACTTTCCTCTCTGTGAATTTCAGTCAATGAAATAAATTTTAAAAAAATGTGGGAGAAGGGCGGGGCTTAAAAAAGCAATGCCTCGTGACATCATCAGATCTCTCTGAGCCTCAGTGTCCCCAAACCAGGAAATGGGACAGCACAACCTACAGAGGGCACTAGGAGTGCCAACGAGGACGACAGAGCGTTACCCTGGCCTCGGGAGCTCCAGTTTCCTCACGGGTGAAATGAGGCCTAAAGAGCAGTAAGCGCACCTACTACGTGCCCGGTGTTTTCTGCTCTTAGAACAGCTCTCTGAACTTGAACTCATAAAATGATCTCAGAGAAAACAATGAGATGGGGACGATGAGCATCTCCGTTTCTCCGAGGGGAAACCGAGGCACGGAGAGGCGAAGTCACGCGTTCAAGGTCGTACCGTCACTCAGTAGGAGGCAGAGCTGGGTTCAAGCCCCGATCGTCTTCTGCCATTACAGAGAGGGGTTTGGGGGAGAACGTGCGGCATTAGGTTCTCAAAGATGTCAATTTTCTCCGCTCATTTGGTAACTCTCTCGAACTGCCCCCTCCCCGTCTGAGCCACAGGGACCCCAGCCTTCCTCAGTGGACAACTAGGGGGTGAAAAGGGCTAAGGAACCCAGCACACAGTTGGTCTCCGAAGTGTGACCCTTGACTCCAGCCCCCTGCAGTCACCACCTCTGTCCAGCCTGGGCTTTCCCCTCCCTGTCAAATGGGTACAATAGAGCCCACTTCAGTTCACATAATTAAAGGACATGGTTTAGTTCCAAAAAACAAAAGCGCCCGAGTGGGTACAGGGTAGGTGCTCACGTAAGTCTCTCCCCACCCGTCTGCCTCTGCCAGTCCTGACTCGTGTCTCTGGTCCGCAGTTTTTACAAGTGACAACAGAGACGCTGTCATCTGGGGGCGGGGGCCTGAAGGCGATGACTCAGGTATTAAAGCGTTTAAGGTGCCGAAGCCAGCCTCAGTTTCCCCATCTACGGAATCGGCCCGGGGCCGCCAGCGAGGACCCGGTCCCGGCCTCGCACACAGTAGGGACTCGGACTGGGGGGCGTATAGACGCCCCGCGTCGCCCCCCTACCCCGCACTGGGCTGTCCCGCAGCACGCCCAAGGTGAGTGTCCCTGTCACCACTCCTGCCCCTGTGCTCACGCAGGCCTCTGGGGCCCCAATCGCAGCCCCGAGGCTTCAGCCTCCCAGGCCCCAGCCTTGCTCCGCCGCCTCCGGCCGGCAGCGAGTCGTGGGGCACTCACCGGCTTCCAGGGCCGTCCCGAGGCTTCGGCCTGAGGAGAAAGAGGGGCGGGCCCTTCCTAAAAGCCCCGCCCACACGAGCGCAGCAGGGACCAATCGGCCCCCGCTGCGGCAAGATATGACCCCGCCCATAGGGGGGCGCGCCACCAATCAAAAGAAGCACCTGGCAGAAGAGGCCAATCAGAAGTTGTCGGAGTGTGCCAGCCGTGGGAAAAGAACCGCGCCTGAGCTCGGAGCTAGGCGGTGAGGTTGTGGGCGGGACCCGAGGCCTGATGAGCAGCGAGTTCTACCAATGGCCAGGCGCAGGGGGCGGCCTGGAGCGGGAGGCCCAAGGGACCAGGGTGAATGGGCCGCTTTGTACACGAGGAATGAATGAGGGCCTTTGTGAGGGCCCACAAGTGGGGGGGCGGCTAGAGGCCGGAATGCCTGGGTCCCCGGGGAGCTGGCGGGCAGGAGAGACGAGAGAGAGAATTCACTTTTGTCGAACACCGACCGCGTACCAGGCACTCTCCCCGGCTCACCCACAGGGGAGGTGTGGGCGATACTGTCAGTAATAATGATCATGCACTGAGTACCCGATATATGCCAAGGAGCTGGGCTAAGCGCTTTACCTGCATGATCTCATTTAATCCCTACGACTAGCGTTTGGAATTGTTGTTATTAAGATCTTCATCTACCAGATGAAGTAAACCGAAGCTTAGAAAGAGGGTGTTAATTGCGGAAAGTCACAGAGCTGGCAAGTGGAAGAACAAGAACTCGGATCTCGCTAAATCTGACTCCAGAACTTCTGCTCTTAACCACAATGCTACAGCCAAATGTTGGTTAGTGCTTCCCAACTTACAAATGGAAAAACTGAAGCGACTTCCCAAAGTCATAAAGAAAAGGCTCTGCTGAATCCTGAGGTGTTGACCACGTCTAAAGCTAACCCGTTGCTGGTGAGCGGTGCACTATTGGTGTTTGAGCTGTATCCCCATTTTATAGGTGTACCCAGAGGCCCCAAGAGGGACAAGCAGCTGGGGTATCAACCAAGCCAAGCCCCAGCCAACCTGGCAGCCTGGCTCTGCTGCTTACCAGCTGTGTGGACTCGGTTCAGTGGCTGGCCTTTTTTGAGATTGCATTTATTACTGCATCTATGAAATGCGGATGATGGCCTCTCTGCCTCCACTCTGATGATCCCCCAAACACACAGACCATCTACTGCCAGTGGGATCCTGTTAAACTTTATTATGACTGCTCTCTCCCCCTATTTAGAATCTTTCACAGTTCTGTCTCAGAGCCATGTCCACACCGTGGTCCACAAAGCCCTGCACGATGGGCGCAGCCCCCACCTACCCCCACCCCTGGGGGTCTATCTGATCTCAACCCCCTTTCATTGGGCTCCAGCCACACTGGCCTTCTGGCCCTTCTTCAATTCCTCAAACACTCCCAGGCATGGGCCCAGGCTCAGGGCCTTTGCATTTGCTCTTCCTTCTGCCAGGAATGCTCTTCCCCCAGGTTGTGCACAGCTGCATCCCTCTCACATTGTCAGGTCTGCTCCAATGTCCCCTCGCTCAGGAGGCCTTTTCTGGCCATTCTATAGGAAGTTTCCCTCGTCACTCTCTCTCCCTATGACCGTCATTTGTTTTAGCTTGTGACTCTTGCAGAGTTTGCTTTTTCATTTATCTGTTTACCATCTGTTTCCCCACTAAAATGTAAGTCCCATGAGGGCATGAATCTTTGATTTTACTCAGTGCCTTTGATCTTCGGGGCCTAGCATACAGTAAGCGGTCAATAAGTGTTTGTTGAATCAATACTAGCAAGTTTTTTTGTATTGTGTGAATTCAACAAGTCAATGCATACAGAGTTGATGCATTGGGAAAAGGCAAAATAAACAGAGAATGATGATTATTATTATTACCATTGTTATTTATTGCCCTAAAAACAGCTTTCTGATAGCATGCCAGAGGGAAACAAGAGAGAAAGTCCAGAACAAGGGAAAGAGCCAGAGAAGGGAAAAGGATGAAAGGTAAGTGGTGGGGAATGAAGAGAGAGGAGGAGAGGGTGGCTCTGGGTAGAGGGCAGACAGAAGTGCAAGCATCCAGCTCTCAGCTCATTTGCTTGGCAATGGAAAAGACAAGTCCTCGTGGGCAAGAAACATTGAAACTGTCATGGCAATGCCCACTACTTTGCAAATGGGGAAATTGAGGTCCAGGGAGGTGAGGACTTTTCTGAGGGCATCTGCAGTGATAATACAGCTCATGTTTATGAGGCTTGATTATGTGCTGGGCACATGACTGTCATTATCTCAATGCACCCTCATGCCAGCCCTGTGAGGTTGGCATGGTCATTACCCTACTTCATAGGCCAGCAATGTGCCCAGGTTCTGGTGGCAGATCTGGGCTCAGACTGCAGTGAGTCAGACCCCTGAGTCTATGCTCTTAACCAAGACTGGGCTGAGGGCACCTGTTACTCTGGCAGAGTGTCCTCCATGGAAGTTTTCTGCAGTGAGGATAATGGGACCCCTTTCTCCTTTAAAACATGTGTATTGATTTTAAAGAGAAAGGAGAGGCTGGTGTGGCTCCGCGGACTGAGTGCTAGCCTGTGGATGGAAGGGTCATGGGTTCAATTCCTGGTCAGGTTATGTGCCTGTGTTGAGGGCCAAGTCCCCGGTTTGGGGAGTGTGAGAGGCAACTGATTGATGTTTCTCTCCCTCTCTTTCTGCCTCCCTTCCCCTCTCTCTAAAAATAAATAAAATCCCTTTTAAAAAATAAAGAGAGAAAGAGAGAGAAACATCAACATGAGAGGGGAGAAATGCCCATTGGGTGCCTCCCATACACATCCCTACCAGGGATCGAACCCCCAACCTAGTATGTGCCCTGACCTGGAATTGAACCCCCAACTTTTTGATGTATGGTATGATGCTCCAGCCGACAGACACACAGGCCAGGGCACAGCTGCTGTTCATTGAGTGCTGACTGTGTGCTGGGCGTTGTGTCCTTTCCATGTATAAACTCACTCTTTGGATTCTTTCAACAATCTTATTAGATTGATACTTTTATTATCTCCATTTGACTTATTGAAAACTGAGGCTCAGACTGATAAAAATTCCACGTGCCCCAAGGCACCAGGGAAGAGTGTGGACTGGGACACAACTGATATTTCAACAGGAGAGAAAGCCCTGACACCCACATTCTAACCATATTCTGTCTGGTAACTGGTGATATCAGCAACCCTATTTAGGGTTAAATCTACCTGGCAACTAGTGATGTCATCATTCCCACCAAGTGTCTAAACTGGAGACATCATTACTTCTGCTCAGTCTCTGGGTAGTTTATGACATCACTGCATGATAATATTAAGCTTTCTTTTGCTGAGGATGTTCTACGAGCTGGACACCTGTGCTAAGAACTCTAATAGCTGTTATTTATTGACTGTTTAATATGCACCGGGCAGAGTTCTAAGCCCTATATATGTATTAAATCTCATAATCTTCCCCATAACTCTAAGTGGTAGGGACTACTGTCATATCCAATTTGTGGATGACTACATTGAGGGAAAGCTGCCCAAGATTGCAGTTAGGAAGCGTCAGAATCTGAATTTGAACCCAGGCACTCTGCCACCAGAGCTTGGGTCACAGATCACTGTACAAAACCTCCAGAGTGTCAGGGACCCAAGAAACAAAAAACTCAGAAGGAGGCACTCAACTATCTCACAGCCTCCCCTCTGTCCTCCATCCAAGTCTGCCAGAGAGGGGATGCCCTGACTATGCACCAGTTTCCTCCCTGGGCACTGGAACTGATTTAACTGTCATTAAATCATGGGCCCCTGGCTGTCAGTAGCCAGGTCTGATTCCTCTGTGGGTCCTGAGGGTGCACCATAAGCTCTGAAACTCAGAAATGGGGGTGAATGGAATATTAGGGTGGATGTGGGGGGAGAGGGGAAATGAGAATGTGGGAGAACTCACGGATCTCAGAAAGGGAGGGGTTCCTTCCAGCTGGTACAGCCCTGTTCTTCTAGAGTCCTCACTACCTTGTTATACAGCATCTGAGTAATGGGGAGCACAGGTGTGGGGGGGAAAGCCAGGGGGCAGCCAAGTTCATGTACTAGAATAAAACTTCGGTGCTTAGCCCTGGCTGGTGCAGCTCAGTGGATTGAGCGAGGGCTTGTGAACCAAAGTGTTGCCTGTTCGACTCCTGGTCAGCGTATATGCTTAGGTTGTGGGCCAGGTCCCCAGTAGGGGGCATGTGAGAGGCACCCACACATTGATGTTTCTTCCCTCTCTTTCTCATTCCCTTCCTCCTTCCCTTCCCCTCTCTAAAAATAAATAATGTTAAAAAACTTTGGTGCTTAGAGAGGAGGAGATGGGAGAGCCAGAGAGGGGCTGCTCAATGGAAGGGAGTTTGCCCTTTGGGAAGATTTTTGAACAAGAAAATAATTGGGGGGAGCAGCTTCTGTGCCTGTGGTGTTTCGGGGGCTCAAGTCTTCATAGAGAAAAAGAGAGGGGCAAAGGGCATGCTAAGTGTCATTGTGGGTCCCAACTGTGATCCTGACTGGGCATTCTCTCTGTGGCAAAGATTTGAACAGCTCCAGCATTTTCTTTTTGGTCACTGGGTGGTTGTTTTCTTGCATTTGACTCACAGCTGAGCTGGCTCTGAGACAGGAGCAAGCCGGCGACCTTGAGTGGGTCACAGATGAGTGATGGGCCCGTTCTGCAATGACCAACATGTACTGAGTGCTTATGACATGCCAGGCCTTGCTCTAGACCAGGAGTCAGAAAATATGTTCTGTAAAAGGCCAGACACAAAACACTTCAGCTTCGAGGGCAAGATGGTCTCTGTTGAGTTACAACTCTGTTGAGTTACTCTACTCGCCTTTGTAGCTGGTAAGCAGCCTTAGATAATGTGTAAGCAAATGGGTGTGGTGGTGTTCCGATAAAACTTTATGCAAACAGCAGGTGATCCCATTCTCTGAGCTGAGGAGCTGGAGGGAACAAAGGCGATCCCAGCCCTCACAGAACTCAGCTATAATCTCCGCCTACACAGCAGGCAGAGGGAACACATTCCACCTGAGTGAAGTCCACCCCTGGCTCTGGGCTTGCTCAGAGTTCGAGCGAAGTCCTCGCCCTTTGACCCCTGTCTACCATCACCTGCCAAACCTCTTCCTCTTGATTACTCTGCTCCAGCCTCAGCGACTCTCCTGTTTCTGTTTTCTATAGCACTTCTAAACTACCAGCCTACTCTATCATTGATTTATTTACTGTGTTTGTTATTTATTATCTGTCTCTCTTTGACAGCAGAATGTCAGCCCTAGAGAGGGTGGGGACTTGACTTGTTTACTGCTCTGGGCCCAGCACCTAGGACAGTTCCTTGCACACAGTGAGTGCTCTGCAAATCTGTCGGGTGAGTGAGATAACAAACCCTTTCGGAAAGTCCGCTCCAACAGAGAGAACGACGGGGAAACTTTTACTTCCTCATGACTTTTACTTGCCGCTGGAGTTTCTAAAGTGACAGTCATTACCTTATAATCAGGAAGGGTGAAAAGGCCACTCAAGCTATTCTTATTTTTTTTTTTTTTATCCTTATCCGGGAATGCTATTTTCATGGCTTTTCAAAAGAGAGGAAGGGAGAGACAGAAACATCAGTGCAAGAGAGAAACATGGATCAGCTGCCTCCTGTACCCGTCCGGCCCGGGGATCGAACCCACAATCCTTCAATCACTGGATAATACTCCAACCAACTGAACCACACCAGCCAGGGCCACCCAAGCTACTTTTAAAACATTATTTTCTTTCTGAAGTAAAACGATTTTAATTACACAAGGTGGAAACATTCAAATAAGAGGGTAGCACCGACTTTGGCCAGCACCTTCCTTCTCACTTCCCTTTCCAGGTGTACCCCTGATAATATTTTGCTGTGGATTCTTCCAAAAAACATGTACTACTTATTGATATCAGATGACAGTCTGTAGGCCATATCTGGCCCTCAGCCTGTGTTTGTAAATAAAGCTTTATTGGCACACAACCAAGATCATTTATTTGTCTACGTAGCATCTATGACTACTTTCACACTAAAGGGCAAGTTGAGAAGTTATGATAGAGACCAAATGATGTTCAAAGCTAAAAACACAATTTGAGACTTTACAGGAAAAGTTTACCAACCTCTGATTTATATACAGTAAGTCCTCATTTATGTAGTCAATAGGTTCTGAGGCTTTAGGTGAAACAATGTATAAGAAACCAACTTTACCATAAGCTGATCGATACACACAAGAGTTTACTGCAGCATCTCATCAATATCATAATGAAGCAACATAGAACAAAGCAGTGTTATTAGAGGACCTGCTGGAATAATCAAGCAACTGAAAAGTATTCCCAGTGATTTCTTGTGTTTAGGAAATAGGATAATGCTTGATGTACTGAACTACTGAACTGTGGCTTACTTTTCTTACTAAGCAATATGTATTGGGAAACTTTCCACACCCCTACATTTAAACTTATCTTAGTCCTTCTAACACCTGCATAGTACTCCACAACCCTAGTCTATAGTTCCTTTGACCCCTCTCCTGCTGATGGAGCTTTTGTTTATTTTTTATTTTTTTTTATTTTAAAGATTTTATATTTACTTTTAGAGAGAGGGGAAGGGCGGGAGAAAGAGAGGGAGAGAAACATCAATGTGTGAGAGATACATTGATTGGTAGCCTCTCACACACCCCCAGCTAGGTTCCTGCCCTGCAACCCAGGCATGTGCCTGACTGGTAATCAAACCTGCTACCTTTCGGTATAAAGGCCAGCACTCAATCCGCTGAGCCACACTAGCCAGGGCTGATGGAGCTTTTAGTGGTTTCCATTTGTCACCTTTGCAAATGACAGCCCAGTGAACACCCTTCCTTCTACTTCCTCATGTGCACAGAGGGATATCGCTCGGCCAAAGACTATAATGCAATTAAGATTTTAACAGATGTTGCAAAAGTACCACTCACAACAATACTAGTTTCCTTTTTAGGAAAAAAGAAAAAGAAACCAATCCAGCCAAGTATTTATTACACAACTGTTCTGTGAAAGGCTCCACCCCTTGAGGAGGTTCACCCATAATTTCCCGACCCCAGGATACACAGTGGACTTTCTCAGTCCTCTGGGCTGGCTGTTCCCTCCTCCACCCTTCTCCGCCTGGTGGGACGCTGCTGGGACCTCAACATCCACCTTAGATAGTAGGACAGGGTTTTTTGTGACATCAACTAGGCACTTATCCTGTGTCCCAGCAACCCCATGTCCATCCCCACAGGAACCCACAGGAAAGGTTGACTATAAGGACGTGCCTGAAGATGCACAGGGTGGCATGGCATGGGGGTGGGGACACAGAGAACACCATGACACCTGTTACTTGGGGACAGGGCAAGTTAAGGGAGTGGGTCCCCCATGGCGTTCTAGAAGCAGGAAATCAGAGTTACCTAGCGGAACCTGGAGGGATCCTAAAAACCTAATGTTGAGGGGAAGAAGTAAGAAACGAAACTAGCTCAATAGCACAAACTGAAAGATACAATTTATATCTTTTGTATCAATTTAGAAGATAGGTTTCCACAAAGCAGCCCTGTTGGGTCTGCAGGTATTTATCCCTGCCCAAGGGTGCACAGAAGTTAAACGCGTTGGGTTTGTCCATGGGGTGCCAGGGATGGAACAGGAATAAGCCAGACATTTAAAAGGCAAAGGGAAAAAAACGGCGTGGACAAACGGATAGAGACAAGAACTGAAAATATGATGCAACTCTATGAGCCTCACTCCACGCCCTGCAAAAGGGAACTATCTTAGGGGGTCATCTCTTTTTGGAGGTCTTCCCCCGCCCACCACGCCCTCCCCAGCCAGAATCTGTCACTCCCTGGGCTCAGTTCCCACCAAAGCCTTCTGCTGTCATCATTAAGGCACAAGTTCACTGGATCGAGACACTGTCCATGACTGCCTCTCCAGCCGTATCAGGAGCATTTTGGGGATAAGGGAACAGAGTCTGTGCCTTAATTTTCCTAATCGGTAGAAAGGGGATGATGATCAAAGTATCTACCTTACAGTATTGTTGGAGGGTTGAATCAATCAACTCCTGTCCTGTGCTTCAAGCAGTGGTGTTTGGCACCTTGCCAACACTCAATAACTATTGGCAACTATTATTATCATGATTATTTTTACATTAGCCTCAGGACATTAGGCAAGGCCTCCCCCACTCCCACTGATGCCTCCTCCTTCAGGGAGCCTTCCATGATTTTTAGTAGGGGGACTCTGCTGGCGCCTGTGGCCCCTCCACTATAGCCTCTCCCCCAAATGTGGGCACCGCCTGCTCACCTGTTGGTGTCCCCCCGCTGGTCCAGGATCTCCTCAAGTGTGGGGACCAGAGGTGCTTTGCCTCCAGTTCCTCAGAGCCCAGCAAAGTGGCTGGTGTCCCTTGGGCCTCCAGAACCATCTGCCCACCTGAATAAGTCACAGGCTGGGAACGCAGATAAGGCAGGTGTATAATTAACGAATATATGGCAGGCTATACATGATAACAGCCCAGTGACAGGGTAGAAACCGAGTACGCCAGAGGCCCTGTCTGGTTTCAACCCACCTCCTGCCTCCTCCTCCCCTGCCACTCCCCTGCAGTTTCCTTGCGCTTCCAGCCCCCTGGTTCACACACCTGTCCCAGGACCCACCTCTGAGACTCAGCCTGAGCCCAGGCAGGGGCTTCTACTCGGAATGTCCCTCCTTCCCTCCCATTGGACTCCAGGCAGGTGATACAGATGTGCCCATACAATGCCCACGCCCAGCCCACAACCCTCCCTTCTGCACCTGATGGTTTTTAACCTTATCATGGATCCCTTCAGCATGTGATAAAACCTGCAGATCCTAAGAATAGTTTGTTTCTTAAAGTCAGGCTTATTGAGGTATAATTTATATAATGCAGAA
The DNA here is from genome assembly GCA_004027475.1 of Anoura caudifer. Classification (NCBI taxonomy): domain Eukaryota; kingdom Metazoa; phylum Chordata; class Mammalia; order Chiroptera; family Phyllostomidae; genus Anoura; species Anoura caudifer. The sequence continues at coordinate 17,386 of PVKU01001839.1, read as the reverse complement.
TTATATAATAGACACATCTCTCAAGTTCCTAGATGAGGTAAAATCCACCTTTGTAGAGAAGAGATCTGTGAGTTTTGGTGAATGCTGACAGTGTTGTAACCACCACGGCACTCAGGACCCAGGACAGATCCATCGCCCCTGAAATTCCCTCGTCCCCTTCGAAGTTCCTGTTGCCTACTCCTTGGGCAGCGCTGCGGGCAATCATACGGCCTCAAGATTGCTATGTGTCATACATCCATGTCTTTCTCACTAAAAATAAAACCAAGAGCCCTGACCAGGTGGTTCAGTTGGTTGGAGCGCCGTCTCAGGACCTGCGGGTGGCCTGTTAGGCTCAGCCACTGAAAGAGCCTCGGGCAGCACGAAAGTTGTGTGAAGCAGTTTTTCAGGGATTCGCCCATTGAGGGTGAGTGGTGTTCACTAGGTTAACACAGTTTCAAACCTGTCACCAGCGCCAGGTCTGAGGCCACGCGGCAAAAGTCTCGGTGTTTCCCTGACTGGTGTGGCTCAGTGGGTTGGGCATCATCCAGCAAAGCAAACAGGTCACTGGTTCCATTCCCATTCAGGGCACATGCCTGGGTTGTGGGCCAGGTCCCCAGTAGGAGGCACTTGAGAGGCAACCACACATTGATGTTTCCCTCTCCTCCTCCCTTCCCCTCTCTCTAAAAATAAATAAATCTTTTTTAAAAAGTTAAAAATTAAGAAGAAAGAAAGTTTTAATCCCAGAACTTTTCCCAAGGTGACTCTATTCATTTTCTGTGGCTGCTCTAACAACTTACCACAATTTTAGTGGCTTAAAATAGCCCAAATTTATCGCACAGTCCTGGAGGGCAGATGTCTGAAATGCGTGTTACGGGGCTAACCTTAAGGTGTCAGCAGAAGTTTCCAACCCTTTTGCAGCTTCTCCAGGCTGCCCTCCTTCCTCTGCTCGTGGCCGTATCATGTCAACATCTGCTTCCATCATCCCATCTTCTTCCCTGATTTGAACGGACCCTTTGGCCTTCCTCCTATGAATACTATGGTGAGGACATTTTGGCCTTTAGGGCCCACCAGCTCGTCCAGGATTATCTCCCCAACTCAAGATCTTTAATTCGATCACATCTGCAAAGTGCTGTTTGCCACGGAAGTTCATGCTCTCAGGTTCTGGGGGTTAGGACGTGGTCATCTTTGGGGGCTACCATTCTGCCTGACTTTTTAAAAAATATTTTACTTATTTACAGAGAGGAAAAAGGAGGGAGAAAGAGAGTAAGAGAAACATCAGTGTGTGAAAGATATCAGTTGCCTCTCACACACCCCCAACCAGGATCCTGGCCCACAACCCAGGCATGTGCCCCGAATGGGAATTGAACCAGTAACCCCTCAGTTCACAGGCCGGCACTCAATCCACTGAGCTGCACCAGCCAGGGCTCTGCCTGCCTTTTACATCCCCACCAGCTGTTCTGGTTGCTCCACCTCCTTGGCAACATGTAACATTGTCTGTCGTTTTTAATACGAGCCATTGTGGTGTGTGTTGTATCTCATTCCGGTTTCAGCTGGCACTTCCCTGATGACTAATGGCTTTTTTTTTTTCGTGTGCTTACTGGCCATTTGTATCTGCTCCTTTGTGAAGTGTCTGCTCAGATCTTTGGCCCGTATTTGAATTGGGTTGTTTGTCTTTTCATTACTGAGTTCCAGGAAGGACGCGTGCCTTTTCTATTTGGCGGATTCAATCCACACTCCCATCACCCACATAGAAAAGTCCCAGTATACTCCCCTTTCTAATTCTTGTCTTCCTCTCATCTCCTCCCTCTCTCGTCTCCTCCGCAGTCCTTGGGGCTTGGTGCCTTCGGGGAAAACAGGGTAAAGTTTTACACTTCCTGGGAGTAGGCTTCATTTTAGCACCACACTGCCTGCAACATAGTAGTCACTAGTCACATGAGTACATTTAAGTATAAATAATTAAAATTAAATAAGGTTGAAAATTTAGTTTCTCAGTCTGGCTTGCCACATGTCAAGTGCTCAAGAGCCACATGAGGTTGGTGGCTTACCGTGTCCACAGCACAGAGACACAACATGTCCACCACTGCAGAAAGTTCTAGAAGCATCTACAGGGACACCAACCTGTCCCTTGCAGTAGTGACTACCTTTCCTATGATTACACAGATGTGTTATTATTGTGCCAGACAACCACCTTCCCAGGGGGGATGAGGAAAGGAAGAAGTGAAGGAGAGACCAAAAGGAGAAAAACCCATGAGCCGTAGTAATAATTGTCTGGCACTTAGTAAGTACTCATTACAATTTAAAAAAATGCCCACATAACCAGCATCTAATGAGTATTTACTGAATGCCAAGGACTTCCTGGTCCATATGATCTGACATACGTTTATTCCCAGAGAAACAGAAGGAGCAAGAGAGAACACTCTAGCCAAGCCCTTTCTCTTTCCAAGTAGCGGAGGGATTCACTCTTTACACTCCACACCCCTTGTGGGGCCAGCCATCCTGGAAGGAAATCTCTCTGGGATGGGCCAAGCAATTATGCTCAAGCAGGGCTCATTACCTTCCCTGCCAAACCTGCTCCAGGACCTGTATGTCCCCTCATAGGTAAATGGCCTCTCAGTATGTCCAGTTGTCTAAGTTAGATGACAGGGACACCACTGCAGTGGCCTCTCTGTTCCTTGCCCATCCCACACAGATGGGCCTTCCTGCCTCTCCCCCGCCCCCACGCTGGTGTCTGCCCCAAGCCCTGCTCTCCATCCTATGGCGCCAACTCCCACTCAGGCCTCATCCTCTCCCCCCTGGATCCTTATCCCAGCCTCCTTCCAAGTCTCCAGGTTCTCTCTCCTCTCACCGGTCCTCATCTGACCCCAGAGGGTCTTTCTATACTCAGAGCTGATCCTGTGGGTGCACTGCTCACAGCCCTCTCGGTGCTTCTAGGACAATATCCCAGCCCTTCAACTTGGCATTGGAAATGCTCTCTTTCATCTCTGCAGAAACACAGCTCCCATTACCCAGAATTCCCTCCCCTGGCTCTCCCTGGTGAACTCCTACTCATCCTGCAACACCCAACTCAAATATCCCCTCTTCCAGGAAGACTTAGCTGACTCCCTTAGACAGACCAGTACACACCCTCTGAGCCCCTGAAGTACCCTGTGACCCTATGGTCACCTACTGGTCTCTCTCAGCTGTGAGTTTCTGACCATCTGTCAGTCTTCCCTCTGAGATTGTGACCTCCCAGAGGGAAAAGTGTTACCCATTTAGTGGCCACAACATCTTGGACAAGGTCTGGCATATAGTACATGCTCAGTAAATGTGTGCTGGGGGAAAAATGATAAGTACTAGTTAACATATAAGAATAGTAAGTTCACACAGAGACCCTGGGAAGACAGTGTCTTAAGCGTGTTGTCAAAGCTGATCTGCTCAGTAATGAGACCTCCTGACATCACGGGCCTCCTGATGTCATTCATGAGGGAGGACACAGGATCACTTCCACAGTGTTCTGCCCATGGTGCTTCACCTCAGTCTAACCATAAGGAGACCATGAAATAAACCCAGACCAAAGGCCATTCTACAAAATAAAGAGCCTGCCCTGGCTGGTGTAGCTCAGTGGATTGAGCACGGGTCTGAGAACCAAAGGGTCGCCGGTTTGATACCCAGTCATAGCACAGGCCTGAGCTGCAGGCCAGGTCCCTGGCAGGGGGCTTGCGAGGGGCAACCACACATTGATGTTTCTCTCCCTCTTTCTCCTTCCCTTCCCCTCTCTCTAAAAATGAATAAATATAATCTTAAAAAATAATTAGCCAGGGCTTCTCAATTTTGCCAATGTGGAAACAGGCTCAGGAACAGCAGAGATGTGTTACTCCACAGTCCTGGAGGCCAGAAGCCCAAGGTCAAGGCATCAGAAAGGCCATGTTCCCACTGATCCCTGTAGGACAGAATCATCCTCACCTCTTCCTAGTCTCTGAAGGTTGCTGACACTCTCTAATGCATCTTGGCTTCCAACAACATCACCCCAGTCTCTACCTCTGCGATCCCATGGCATCATCCCTCTGCACATCTCTGACTTCTTGTGAGGACAGTGGCCATGTTGGATCAGGGGCCGACTGCTCCAGTACGAGCTCATGTTAATTAATTCTGTCCGCAAGGACCCCGTTTCCAAGACAGATCACATCCTGAGGTTCTGGGGGTTAGGACTTTAACATATTCTTTCAGGAGCACATAGTTTAACCCCTAACCCAAAGCAGGGACGGGGGACAGGAAGTGGTGGGGTGCACAGCTGCTCCTTCAGATCTGGTGGCCTGGGGAAGCATCTCTGTGGAGGGGACACTCGAGTGACAGCCTAAAAGACAGGTGTTGACAATGCTCCCCTATGAGAAATGAACTTGAATTTCATCGCCTGGAATTTATGGCATTTCCCTTGGAATCTCAGAGGTGTCTAATCTGTTTTTCTTTCCCCTGCTCATTTCCTGGTTTGAAACCAGTGAGATTAAGAGGGGGTAAAGCCGTGAGGCATGATTCTCATAAGAACCTGAGAATTTTCCCGCTGTGTTGGATTCACTCCGTCAGCAGCTCTGAGAAGCCCCAACAGCTGTGAGGCTGTGAAGCCCTCAGACCCGCTTCCAGCCAGAGTCTGGGGCCTCTGGTGCATGCCAGGTGTCCAGCTCTCACTGCCATTACCCCTGCCAGCTTCGTTGCCATGAACATGCACACAAAAGAAGGCTCCCGGGGTCACTATCCTCACTTCTAACACCATAGATTAGCTCTTCCTGTTTTACCGTAATGTATCCGAGTGGTTCTGTGGCAGGGATTGTGTCTCCTCACCTTGTATAGTGGGGGGTCTGCAAACTGCAGCCAGGGTGGGAGCATATCCAGCCTGCTGCCTGGGTTTTTTGTTTTGTTTTTTAATGTTTTATTTATTTTTAGAGAGAGGAGAAGGGAGGGGGAAAGAGAGAAAGAAACATCAATGTGTGGTTGCCTCTCGCACACCCCCTACTGGGAACCTGGCCCGCAATTCAGGCATGTGCCCTGACTGGGGATCCAACCAGCGACCCCTTGGTTTGCAGGCCAGTGGCACTCAGTCCACTGAGTCACACTAGCCAGGGCCTGTTGTCTGTTTGTATAAATAAAGTTTTATTGAGATGCAGCCATGCTGTTCATTTCCTGTTGTCAATCGCTCTGCATGCTACAGGGTTGCGGCAGAGGTGATGCGACCCAGAAAGTTGAAAATATTTTCTGGCCCTTCACAAAGTTTGTCAGCCCCTGCTGGATGACATTCCAGTGTGCAAATATAACACAATTTATTCATCCAACTGTGAATGGGTATGTGTGTGGTTTCCACTTTGGGGTGATTACAATAGGGCTGGTAAGAACATTTTCTAGTATGGGAGCTATTAAAATTTTCCCCATCGCCTTAGATGGGTGATTCTCAGCAGGAAGGAATTGTGCCACTCAGGGGGCACTAGCAGTGTCTGGAGACCATCTGGGTTGTTGTTATGGTCTGCATGTTTGTGTCCCCACCCCCAAATTTAAATGTTGAAAGCTTGATCCCCAAGGCAAAGGTATTAGGAGCTGGGGCCTTTGGGAGGTGATTATGTTACAAAGGTGTAGCCCTCCTTATTGGGATTTGTGACTTTATAAAAGAGATCCTGCAGCCCTGGCTGGTGTAATTCAGTGGATGGAATGCTGGCCTATGAACCAAAAAGTGACTGGTTCAATTCCCAGCCAGGGCACATGGGTGGGCCAGGTCCCTAGTAGTGGGCGCACAAGAGGCAACCACACATCGATGTTTCTCTTCCTCTCTTTCTCCCTCCCTTCCCCTCTCTCCAAAAAATAAATAAATATGAATGAATGAGTTCAGAGGTTGCAACAGAGACCATATGGTTTGCAAAGCCAAAAATATTTGCTGTCTGACCCCTTACAGGAAAAATTTGCCAACCTCTGGCAACCTCTAGCAAACTAATATTAAAACCTTACATTTTTCGGAATGCTTGCTGTATGCTGTATGCATGGTTTTCACTGCATTTTTTTTTTATTTTTTATTTTATCTTCACCATGACCTTTGAGATCATGGATATCCATGTTATAGATGAGGAAATGGAGGTTCAGAGAGGTGACATCATTTTCCCAAGGTCACACAGCAAGGAAGGGAGAGGCAGAGCACAGAGTATGCTTGGTTTTGCACCTTGCATTTTTCACTTTGTAACACACCTTGGAGAGGGTTGCATCTGTAACCACGTACATCAGTCACACTTGTTTATCAGACAGCCTCCTCCTGATGAACATCTAGGTCATTTCCCCCTCTGCTAGGATGAGCCCTCAGTGCTTAGTTCTCAGAGCTCACGTGGGAGCATTATCTGAAGGCTAAATTCCTAGACTTGGTGTGGCTGGGTCGAAGGGCATGTGCCAGGTAATGACTTCGGCATGGTGCTGAGTTCACTGGAAAAGTGGAGAAGTAGGGAACAGGTGAGTGTTCCAGGTGAGGGACCTGCACGGACAAGGGTTTGGAGGTGTGAGTCAGGCTGTGCTGAGTGCGTGAGTCCAAGAGGCAAACGTGATAAGTGATGGGAGGCAAACAGGGAGAGTGTGGCCAGGTGTCTCACATGCCAGGCTGAGCTCTGTCCCAGAGGCACCAGGCAGCCCTGGCAGGGCTGTGAGCAAAGGACGGGCCGGTCAGCTCTGGGGCCCTGGAAGGAATGGCCTGGAGTGAGGAAGTGGGAGGGTGGGAGGCCAGGGGTGAGGCAGAGGCCGGGGCGGGGTGGGGGGGCAGAGAGGGGGACAAGGGCTGAGACCTGTTCTGCGAGCAGAATTCCTAGGGGCTCAAACGGGACACCACCTGCTGCTTCCAGCTCACGTTTGTGGAACAATGTCTGTGTGCCAAGGACTTAAATTCATCACCCCATTTGCCCCGACCGCTAAAGTTTGTAGATCTCCCAACACGTCCTCACTTCAACTCGGAGGCCTAGGGAGGGGACTGTGCTCTGGGTCTCACAGCTCCTAAGGAGCCAGGTGGCAGATCTGACTCTATAACTCAGTTTCTTGTTTGTTTTACTTGTTTAAAATCTTGGGGGGGGGTCGGTCTGAGGGGGCAGGCCCTGGCTGTGCAGCTCAATTGGTTAGAGTGCCAGCCTGATACACCAAGGTTGTGGGTTTGATCCCCTGTCAGGGAACATGAAGACTCAACCAATGAATGCGTAAACAAGTAGAACAACAAATCAATCTCTCTCTCTTTCTCTTTATCTCTCTCTCTCAAGTCAATAAATAAAAAAGAAATAAAAAAACTTTTTTTAGGTGTAATTCACATACAGCAAAATTCACCATTTTAAGATGGGCAATTCAGTGGCTTTCAGTGCATTCACAATGCCATGTGACCAGCTCACTGTCTCGTTGCAGAGCAGTGTCACCCCCAAAAGCAACCTGCACACTCTCAGTAGTCACTCTCCAGCCTCCTCCTCTCCCCACCCCTCAGCTCCTGGCAGTCACTACTCTGCTTCCTGTCTCTGTATTTGCCTATTCTGGACATTTCACTGAACAGAGGTGTCCAACCTTTTGACGTCTCTTGGCCACACTAGAAGAAGAAGAGTTATCTCGGGCCACACATTAAATACATTGCAACATGTAATCACAAAAAAAGTCTCATCATGTTTTAAGTAAATTTATAATTTTGGGTTGGACCACATTCGCAGCCATCCTGGGCTGCAGGCGGCCCGCCGGCCACAGGTTGGACGCTCCCGAATGGAATCCTCCGATAGGTGACCTTTTGCGCCTGCCCTCTCTCACTGAACACGTCTTCAGGCCTCCACCGCACTGCAGCCCATGTCTGGGCTTCATGCCCTTTAATGGCAGAATAATCTTCCATCGCACGAACAGACCCCACGTTGTCTGTTCATCCATCACTTTTTCCACCTTTTGGCGCCTGTCAGTGCTGCTGCTCTGAACGTTCCTGTACACGTTTTTCTGTGGGCGTGTGCTTTCAATCCTTCTGGAGTGGAGTCTCTGGGACACAGGTAACTCTATGTTTAAATGTTGAGGAATACCCGTGCTTTCCAGAGCCACGGTGCCATTTTTCATTCCAAGCTTTGATTAAACCATCCTGGTGGGGTGAGGTGGTATCTCATTGTGGTTTATCTTCTGTTTCCCTGTGGCTAACAGCAGTGAGCATCTTCCCATGTGGTTATTGGCCATTTGGACATCTTTGGGGAAACGTCTATTCAAGTTCTTCATCCATATCTTAATTTTTTTATTAATTTAATTTTTTCAAAGATTTTATTTACTTGTTTTTAGACAGAGGGGAAAGAGGGAGAAAGAGAGGGAGAAAAACATTAGTGTGTAGTTGTCTCTCGCACTCCCCCTACTGGAGGCCTGGCCAGTAACCCAGGCATGTGCCCTGACTGGGAATCCAACTGGTGACCCTTTGGTTCACAGGCTGGTATTCAATCCATTGAGCCACACTAGCCAGGGCTAATTTACTTAATTTTTAATTGTTGAATTGAAAGCCAGGAAGAGGAGAGGCACGGATATATGCAGACCTCCAGAGTGGGAGACAGAGACCCAGAGAGAGAAGGAAAGACAGAAAGAGGGGGGAAAACAGAGTGAGGGACTGAGTTTGAGGATCAGGAAGGACACTGGGGACAGAAGGAGGGAGAGCAGCTCTCTGCTGGGAGAGGAGGTGGAGGGACGGCTGTTTTGTTTTGTTTTGTTTTGTTTTTAAGATTTTATTCTTTTTTTTTTTTTTTTTTTAGAGAGAGAGAGAGTGGGGGGGCGGGGGAGAAGGAGAAAGAAAAAGAGAGAAATATCAATGTATGGTTGCCTCTTGTGTGCTCCATACCGAGGACCTGGCCTGCAACCCAGGCATGTGCCCTGACTGGGAATTGAACTGGCGATCCTTTGGTTCACAGCCACTGAGCTACACCAGCAAGGGTGGGACAACTGTTTGTAGAGGTGCCCTGTCCCTGGGGGCAGCCTGAAACTGAGGTATGAGCTGAGGTGGTGGACTGCCCCTAGGGCAGGTGACAGAGTCCAGAGGAAGCTGACAGGTGGGTGTGACAGCACCGGGAACCCCACCCTGTGGGTGTGAGTCATTAAACTAGGGGAGAAGCACCCCAGGAGACAGGTCGTAGGCCCTACTCTGCCTCGGGGAGATGCCCAGGCCCCAGCCAGGTGTGTGTGTTTGCCCATGTGCATGCGTGTACTGCTTACTTCGCAACTGCACATTATTTACTTTTAAAGGTTTTGTACAGTGAAATGTAACACACACCCCGAAGTGGACATAACACGTTCTGTACAAGCAACCAAAGTATCCATCGGAGGATAAACACCACGTGATCTACCCGTCCAATGGAATAATGTCACTCAGCCTTAACAAGGCAGGAGATGCTGGCTCATGCCACACATGGAAGGGACATTACACTGCGGGGAAGCAGACAGTCACAGAAACACAAACACTGCCTGACTTCACAGAGGGGAGGTACTCAGCACAGTTAGAGTCATAGAGACCGAAAGTAGAACATTGAATGCCAGGGGCTGAGGGGAAGGAGAAGGGGGAGTCGGTGTTTGATGGAGACAGAGTCTCAGTTTTGCAAGAAGAAAAACGTTCTGAAGACAAACGCCACTGATAGCTGCATGACAACATGAATGTTCTTAGTGCACTGCACTGTACTATACACTCAAAAACGATCAAAATGGCCCTGGCCAGTGTGGCTCAGTGGATTGAGTGCTGGACTGCGAACCAAAGGGTTGGCACATGCTTGGGTTGTGGGCCAGGTCATCAGTAGGGGTCGCTCGAGAGGGAACCACACATTGATGTTTTTCTCCCTCTCTAAAATTTCTCCCTCCCTTCTCCTCTCTAAAAATAAACAAATAAAAATATTTTTTAAATAACTGTTTAATTTTTCAATTATAGTTGGCATACAATATTACATCAGTTCCAGGTGCACAGCATAGTAATTAGACTTTAACATAATTTACAAAGTGATTCCTCAATAAGCCTAGTACCACTTGACACTGTACATAGTTATTACACTATTACTGACTATATACCCTGTGCTGCACTTTACACCCCTGTGACTATTGTGTAACCACCAATTTGCACTTCTTAATCCCTTCCTCTTTTTCACCCATTCCCCCAACCCTCCTCCCACCTGGCAACCATCAAAATGTTCTGTGTATCTGTGAGTCTGTTTCTGTTTTATCTGCTTGTTTGTTTTGTTAGATTCCACAGCTAAGTGAGGTCATGTGGTATTTGTCTTTCTCTGTCTGACAAATTTCACTGAGCGTAATGCCCTCCAGGCACATTCATGTTGTTGCAGATGACATTCTTTCTTACGGCTGAGCAAATTTCATTTCTTCCTTATCCATTCGTCAGATCCATTCTTCTTGTTTTGTGCAGAATTTAGCCTGTTGTTTCCAGGGCTGCAGAATGCCCGCCCTGACCACCACGGGCACCTCCTTCTCCCCAGTGATAGTTGGCAGGCTGCCTTGGACACCCCACCACCGCCGCCATAAACAACACCGTGAAGAACATCCATGTCCCCGGAGGGAAGGGTGACAACTTCTTCAGCCTCATCAAAAAGAGGGGGATTGCCAGTCCATGAATCTGCAAATACTTAGTGTAACTAAATTTTACCAAATTGCAAGTTAACGCAGCTGCTCTTCAGAGAAATAAAACCGGTTCTGCTTCCTGATTCTCCCTTCCTCACACCTGGACCTGAGGCTTTGGAGCTTAGAAGTTGAGGAATTTACAGTCTTTGTTTTCCCTCCCATTCTGATAACTCCTCCTTAGGTCACTGCATTAGCTATTATGAGGGGCTAATTCTGAGAAAGGTAGGCAGGAAAGCAGGAAGCTAAGGATGGAACTTTCTCAGGTGGGAGAGATGGGAGAATTTCAGTCGGGTGCGCGCGCCCCCTTGTGGTCTAATAATCCCTTTACACTCCTCCACAACTATTAACTGCCTGCTAATTTATTTACATCTAAATTCAAATGATATTTATTGGACACCATCTATGCGCTAGACCAGCGATGTCCAGTTGAAATACACATGTAATTTTAAACTTTCTGCAAGCCGCGTTAAAAGTGTTAAAAAAAAAAGAAAGCCCTGGCCGGGTAGCTCAGATAGTTAGAGCATCATACTGATATGCCAAGGTTCAGGGTTTTATCCCTGTTCAGGGTGCATGTGAGAATCAACCAGTGAGTGCATCAATAAATGGAACAACAAATCAATGTTTCTCTCTGACATTGATGTTTCTCTCGTTTTTCTAAAAATAAATAAATAAAATATTTTTTAAATAAGAATTATAAATTGTGATGAGTGAAAAGGATGAGTTAGAGTTGATGGCAAACTACAACCCACAAGCTAAGAATGGCTTTTATGCTTCTAAATGTTGAAAAAAGTCCAAAGAATATTTTGGGACGTGTTAAAAATTATTCGAGATTCCAATGTCAGTATCATTTCCGCATTGTGAGAGGCTGCTTTCCCACTCCTACCTTGCAAAAGATGATACGGAAGCGAAAAAGAGCTAGGAGGTATTTGGGAAAATCAGGGTACAGTTCAATAGATTAAAGCAATTTTAAATATCCTGAGTGTAAATTTGACTCTTCTAGGTTGTCTAAATACTTCATGAAAGTGGAATCATACAGATTCGTCTTTTCTTGACTGGCTTAGGTCATTCAGCATAATGGCCTCAAGGTCCATCCATTTAATAGCATATGTCAGAATTTCCTCCCTTTTGAAGACTGAATGATACCCTATTGCATAGCTATACCACATTTTGTTTGACCATTGGACTCTCTCCAGTGCCCAGGACATAGTGGGTGTTCCATTGACATTTATCGTAAACGCAGGGAGCAGAACTGTTTGCCTCACAATACATTGCAGAACAGGGCCTGGCACAGAGTAGGTGCTCAGCAAAGACCTGCCTGCCCTCTACTCCCTGGCCTCCCTGACCCCGCCCGATCCTAGGGGGCGGGACCAGCTGGGTCCTCTCTGTGACATCAAAAAGGCCCTGCCATGCCTCTGGTTTTGGCCCTTGCGCTGCTCCTTGGCCTGAGCGCCCGTGGAGGCTGGGTCTGTCTGCAATGTGACACCTCCGTGCGGTTGGCCCTGAGGCAGCTGCGCTTGGCCATCATCCCCAGCCGCTTCGGTTTGGGGTAGCACGGGCCCGTGCTCAGGCCCTGCTGCTAGACATGGAGGGGTCTTTCATCCGGAACTACGCAGTGAAGGCGTTTGTGGGGCAAGTGGGTGCGTGCTCGGGAGGGGTGGGTGCCTACCGTGGAGAAAGGGACGGGGTGGGGGGTGGGGGGGGGCGGGGGGCGTCCAAGCCAGAGGAACGTGGGATGAGAGACACTTTGGAGACCATGTCCCCTGGAGGGGAGGGCGGGGCCTACGCTAGATAAAGGCGGGGGAGGAGTCACTTGGCTCTCTGAGGGACCCAATGGCATTTCCTCCTCTCTTGTCCCCAGAGACACATCACCTGGTCCTGGTGGCATCCTTTATCAAGACTCAAGTAAAAAACTTAAAGGTTAAGTTGCTGAGAGGTAGGAACTAAGAGGGAAAACCTTTTCCCAGCTCCCCCCTCCCTCCTTTTCCACCTGTCCACCATCCTTCCCCTTGATTTAAACCTTAAAGCAAACACCCGCGTGTAGCCTTTTCTGTGTGTCTGGTACAGTCCTAAGTGCTTTATTTATAAATCTACCAGAGTTTATCTAGGCAGGCGCTGCCTTTTACCAATGGGGAGACTGAGGTTCAGATACGCCCGAAGTTTCACAGCTAGGAAGAGAGATGAGGATTTGAATCTGGGTCATCCTGCCAAAAAGGTCTGGTGACCTTTTGGTTCGCAGGCTGGGATTCAATCTACTGAGACACACCAAACAGCGAGTGGCTCCTTTTTAAAACAGGTAGACAAAAGCAGGTGAAATTAATTTTAATATATATTCTTTAACCCCATACTTAAAATATGGGGTTGTCATTTTGACGTGCACTCCACATGAAAATGATTTATTGCGATATTTTACAATTATTACTTTTCATACCATGGCTTTGAAATCCAGCATGTTTTTACAGGAACTGCTTATCTCAGCTCAGACTAGCCCCTCTGGAGGGCTCAGTGGCCATATGTGGCTAGTGGCTGACACATTGGACAGCACAGGTCCAAGTAATAACATATAAAGCCCTGAGGCTGGATGAAATCATGAAGGAGTGAGTGTAGACAAAAAAAGAGGAGAGCAAATCAGAGGAAAGGAGAGGAGAGGTGATTGAGCCCACCCTTACCACTTACCAAATGAGGAAACTGAGGCCAAGGGAAGGGGGTTTAACTTGGGGCCCGCACAGTGAACCAGGAGCTAGGTGCAGGGCTTCCTGGGCCCCGCAGACCTGCCCAGTGGGCCCTGAGTGATACCTAATCTTGGTTACTCCTGATGAATGAAAAGGAGTCTCCTCATCCCTCCTCTTTGAAGCTGCTGATGGGTGTTTCGTGCCTCACAAGGATCTTTTTCTCTCCTCAGATGAACCTCTGCTGGAAGAGCTGGTGGCTCTTAGGCAGAAAGTGACCACGAAACTCAAGTACGTATGAATTCAAAGGTGCGGCATCTCTCCACCAAGCCCCTCCTCATTATCACTCCAGCTCCGCCTCTCACTTTTTCTCCCAAACTCACCTCCCCTTTTCTCTGCCCCTACCCAATATTCCTTTCTTGTCTTTCCCAGACTCATTCCTCCCTCCCTCTCTGGGTCCCTTCCCATTAAATTCTCAAATTATTCTCTCCACTTAACTCACCTCAGCTCTTTTCTCTTGCAGCCTGCAACCACAAAATTTGCCGTGAGTCCTGGACTTACCATCTATCCCTCCCTTCTCTACCCTTCTATTCCTCTTTACCCTGTCTCCCACAAATAAGGCCCACTATCACCCCTACTCCGTCTAGTGGGACCCCCCAACCCAAAGCTCTAGTACTTAGGGATATCTGATTTTTGAGGCTTATGAAAATTGCAACCTGAAAAAAAGTGCTTTGGGGGGAATGTTAGGCAGGATAGGAGAGCCTATGTCCTAGTTAAAAAAAAAAAAATCACATTTCAGTGGTTTAACAAAAGAAAGGTTTATTTCTCGCTCTCACCCAAAATCCATTGAGAGTTGAGCAATTCTTCCAACCAATGAGTCAGGGATCCAGGCTGCACCCATACTGTAGCTTCTAAACAAGCTTCGGAAGGGAGAAAGAATACAGAATTCTGCATGAAGTTTTATTGCCAAGCCTGAGAAGTGGCTTTGCATCCCTCTGCCCGCTTTGGGCTGAACTCAGTCACAAGGTTGCAACCTACTGCAGAGGAGCCTGGGAAATGTAGTCTTCCTGAGTGACAGGCAGTGAAGGAGAGAATCAGTGAGCATCCAGCCAGTCTCTGCCACAGGTGGCTGCAAATAGGAATAGAGAAGTGAAAGCATTCTTTTGTAGATATATAAATAAAAGTGTGTTTGTCTTTAATTAATCATCTACAAACAATGTTGGGTTAACTGGACAGCTGCAACTTAATTCAACTCTTCAGTATGTATTTTATTAATATATAAACATTATTTTAACGTGAATCATCAGTGCATTTTGCTCAGCTTGCTCTGCTGCATGTGGGACCTCCAAATTCACGAGGGCCAAGGGACTCCACATCCTCTCTCCCCTTCCACCTCCCTGCCCCTTGCTGGTCCTCTGATAGCTGCCCTCATCCCACTTCTGCCCTTCCCTTGTCCAGACTCGCTAAAAGAAGAGGTCTTAGACTGTTTTCATTGCCTGAACATCAGCCCCAAATACATAAAAAGGACGCACTGTTTTGGTCAGCTCCTGTGGGTTGGGGAGGACATGGGACAGGTGCACGAGAGATGAAGTCAGCCACGTCCCAGAGGATGTGGGTCTCAAGGTCTCCCGTGTGCAGCCTTGAAGCCTGCACTACACACTTTCCTACTGTGTGGCCCAGCAGGTGCTGCCACATCCTGAAACTCATTTTTCCCTCCTGCTAAATGGGAAGCCTCCTCTGTAACTTCACAACGCATTTAGTGCCAGAATGGCAGATGCTGGAAAAACGCTTTCTTTTTAGTCACACTTGGGGAGTTGGGAAGGATGTGCTGAATTTGTTCACTTATTCAGAATTTTAAAAAATACATATGCTTAGAGCAGAGAAAATAGTACAATGAGGCCCCGTATATACATCAAGATTGGATAGTCACACTGGACCTTTTCATATGCTGTTCTCTCTCTCAGTCACGCTGCTCCTCCGACCCCATCACTTCAACAAAGTCTCAAAGTTTACCTCCTCAGAGAAGACTCTTTGATCACATCTCTAAAGTAGCGCTTTCCATCAAATTATCTTGACAATGCACGTTCCTCCAATTTGATTCACTTTATTTATTTATTTATTTATTTATTTATTTATTTATTTTGCCGCAGTGTTTTTAAAGAAATCAGGCATCATGAGATTTCACCCATTCATAGTATCTGCCTCTAAAAATAAGGACATTTTCTACATGAGCACACTCCACAAACCTAATAACAATTTTTCACTATCAAATAATTGCAAGTCCCTTTTCCAAATTCCCTAATTGTCCCCAGAATACCTTCCTCTGTTGATTCATTGAAACAGAAGGCCAATGAAAGGACTTCTCATATCACTCAATGGTCACTCATATCACTCATCTTTTTCTCTTCTTTTTTTTTTTTAGTATCTCTCCCCACCCATGACATTGAGCAATTGAAAAGAAAGAATGTGTCTATCTGCTCCATTAAGGTGGTCTTTAACTACAAAAAATATTTGGAGCACCCTATAATGCCCCAAACTGAGGATCAGCAGAATGGGAGACAAATGTCTCCTGAACCCACATTTTGATGGAGTGAAGGGTTAGACCAGGGTTTCTCAACCTTCTTACTGCTGACATTTGGGGCTGGGCAATTCTTTGTTCTAGGCTGTCGGATTGCAGCTCCCCTAGCCTCCACTCACTACACACCAGTAGTACCCGCCCCCCCCCAAAAGGCATCACCCTCATTTCCAGCCTCCAGACATTCCCAAATATCCCCTGGAGGACAAAAGAGTCCCCAGCTGAGAGCCACTCTTAGGTGATAATTATACATAAACAAATATAGGGACTAATTCCAGATGGTGGTAGGGCTCTTAGTGAAAACAAAACAGAGAAAGTCTGGGGGGGGCGGGTGCTACTTTAGAGGGTGCAGGTGGGGAGGCCTCTCTAAAGAAGGGGTGTCTGACATCTAAAGGGATTGAGGGACCAGGTGAAAGACAGAGGGAATAGCAAGTGCAAATATCCGACATAGTCGAGCAACAAGAAGGAAGCTAGTGTAGCAATTGCCGAGTGAATAAAGAGGAGAGCAGTAGGGTAGCTAGCCACGTGGGGACCAGATCATGTGGGGCTGATGGACCACGGTGAGGACTTGGGCTTTTATTTTTGAATGAGAGAAGAGCGGTGGGCGGGGCCTCTGAGCCGAAGAAGGACTGGAGTGGACTTAGGTGTTAACTGGCGCCCCTGGGGGCCAAGTGGGGAAATGTAGTGCGGAGAAGCGGGGAGGAAGAGGATGGGGCTGGACCAGGGCAGGATTCGAGGGCGTGGTTCAAATTCTGGATACATTATGAAGATCGAACCAAGAGGCTTTGCGAACAGAATGAAAGAGTTGGAGCGAGGGGGCGAGTGGAAAGTGCAGAATGGGACTCCTAAGGCCACCTTCAGCGCCAGCTAAGACGCAAGCGGACTTTCTTCTTACCATGAAATTGCTAGCATTTTGCATCCCCCTCTCGTGTTCTTGAGCAGAGGAACGAACCAATTTTCCTCACCCTCACCCCCACCCAATGAGATGCATGTCTCTCACTGTGATGTGCTGAGGGTGGACAGGTTGGGTTCACAGTGGTATCCCAAGCACCTAGAACGGTTCCTGGGACACAGAATTTGAGGAATGGATGAATGGAGAGTGAGAGCCGGGAAAAGGGAAAGGGCAATGTCGCTGAGCGAGCAGCGGGCGTGGTCAAGGCCAGGGAAGGGTGGTAACCAAGGCCCACGCTGTCTCCGCCCACCCGCCCAGTCGACAGGCAGCCCACGTGGCCCTGCAGTACGACGGAGAAAGTATCAACCCGCAGAACCAGGCCCTGCCTGGCATTATCGTTTCCTTGTTTCTGTCTTCGCCTTTGGGGTCATCGTGGCTTCGTGAGTCATCCCTGCTTTCTTCTGAGGCCCCCAAAGGATTCCTTTGAGCCCCTCAAATATGGCACCGCCCTGGATAGGTCACTGGCGTTTGGGAGTCTCCTACCCAGTCACTTTACGTCTCTGTCTCTGTCTCCCTCTGTCTCTTTTTATCTCTCCCTCTTTCTTCTCTGTCTCTCCTTTCCTCTCTCCATCTCTTCTCTCTTGCTCATCTCTGTGTCTCTGTTTCTCTCTCATCTTCTTCCCC